>PIJE02000940.1:102500-107500 GCA_002895965.2 Coryphaenoides rupestris | reverse complement strand
GACGGTCGGTTTAGTCTCTCTCCTCCACACGGCCGTTAGCCTGGGGCTACGTTAGCGTTAGCACTAGCGCTAGCGCTGGGAAGCCCGGGCTAATCCCGCTGAACAGGGAGATCCACCGCTAGCATCACGGTTAGCCCTTAATGCCATCGTTAGTCTAACACCTCAACACAACACACCTGTACACAACACAACACACCTGTACACAACACAACACACCTGTACACAACACAACACACCTGTACACAACACAACACACCTGTACACAACACAACACAACACACCACACACCTCACCTCACAACACAACACCACACCTGTACACAACACAACACACCTGTACACAACACAACACACCTGTACACAACACAACACAACACACCACACACCTGTACACAACACACAACACACCTGTACACAACACACCACACACCTGTACACAACACAACACAACACACCTGTACACAACACAGGAGCAGAGTCAACACAGGTAGGTATGGAGGAGGTGGAGGTAGAGGAGGAGAGGGGAGATCAATTGGTGAGGAGGAGGAGGACGTGGAGGAGTAGATGGTCGATATGGAGGTGAGGTTGGGGAGGTGGAGGAGGTGGAGGAGGTGAGGGAGGTGGAGGAGGTGAAGGATGTGGGGGAGGGAGGGAGGAGCTGGAGTTGTGGATATCGAGGAGCAGAAGGTACCTACCGGTGGACTTCCATGCTGGAGGCTAGACCACATCTCTTAGCGAGGAGGAGGCAGGAGACACTGGGAGCAGAGGAGTGGATCATAGCTCCTCACTCCCCCCTGCCCCTCCCCCCACTCCTCCCCCCACACCTCAACCCTCCTGCTGCGGAGCCCGCCTACTCTCCTGTCGGCCCCTGTAGGTCACATGACAGAAATAGCTGAGCTCACGACCTCACCGGCGCCCAGAGAGAGAGAGAGACAGAGAGAGAGAGAGACAGAGAGAGAGAGAGAGAGAGAGAGACAGAGACAGAGAGAGAGAGAGAGAGAGAGAGAGAGACAGAGAGAGAGAGAGAGAGAGAGAGACAGAGACAGAGAGAGAGAGAGAGAGAGAGAGAGAGACAGAGAGTCAGGGACCTCATGGCAGCCATCTCGACCCGAGGGTTTCACTTCCTGAGAGAATATATTTCATCATCATGACAACAGTACAGTCGGCACGAGCTCAGGAGGTGAGAGCAGTTGTCTGGCAACAGGAAGGTTGCTGGTTTGATCCCCGGGCTGGGGGGGGGTGTGGAGGTGTCCCTGAGCAAGACACCACCTAACCCTACCTGCTCCTCCTAGCTAAGTGTGGAGGTGTCCCTGAGCAAGACACCACCTAACCCTACCTGCTCCTCCTAGCTAAGTGTGGAGGTGTCCCTGAGCAAGACACCTAACCCTACCTGCTCCTCCTAGCCAAGTGTGGAGGTGTCCCTGAGCAAGACACCACCTAACCCTACCTGCTCCTCCTAGCTAAGTGTGGAGGTGTCCCTGAGCAAGACACCACCTAACCCTACCTGCTCCTCCTAGCTAAGTGTGGAGGTGTCCCTGAGCAAGACACCACCTAACCCTACCTGCTCCTCCTAGCTAAGTGTGGAGGTGTCCCTGAGCAAGACACCACCTAACCCTACCTGCTCCTCCTATCTAAGTGTGGAGGTGTCCCTGAGCAAGACACCACCTAACCCTACCTGCTCCTCCTAGCTAAGTGTGGAGGTGTCCCTGAGCAAGACACCACCTAACCCTACCTGCTCCTCCTAGCTAAGTGTGGAGGTGTCCCTGAGCAAGACACCACCTAACCCTACCTGCTCCTCCTAGCTAAGTGTGGAGGTGTCCCTGAGGAAGACACCACCTAACCCTACCTGCTCCTCCTAGCTAAGTGTGGAGGTGTCCCTGAGCAAGACACCACCTAACCCTACCTGCTCCTCCTAGCTAAGTGTGGAGGTGTCCCTGAGCAAGACACCACCTAACCCTACCTGCTCCTGACGTGTTGGTTGTTACCTTGCATGGTTGGCACCGCCGTCGGTGTATGAATGGGTGAATGTGAGGCAGAGTGACGTGGGTGATGCTAGGATGTGTTTAGACTAACACCCCCCCCACCCTGGTCCACTCGCTCCCAGAACCGACCGTTAGATCAACCGGCCGTTCATGAAAGAGTTGGCAGCGTCTGGTCACCGCTTATAAATAAATTTGAGTGAATTTGGTGATCCCTCCACCAATAAGCTGACCACACACACGCACACAGACACACACTACACACACACAGACACACACACACACACACACACACACACACAGACACACACACACACACACACACACACACACACACACAGACACACACACACACACACACACAGACACACACACACACACACGTTCCTCATTTAGAGCTTGCTCCACATGGGAGAGTGGCATGCTCTCTCTCTCTCTCTCTCTCTCTCTCTCTCTACCTCTCTCTCTCCCTCTCTACCTCTCTCGCCCCCCGGTCAGTCTGTAGGTAGGCAGGTCAGACCGTCAGCTCGTCAGTCACTTTGTTATTTAGCCGGTGAGATAATCAGCTACCTGCTGTCTGTCGTGGTCAGACAGCAGGCAAGTCAGCCAGTCAGCCAGTCAGCCAGTCAGCCAGTCAGTCAGTCAGCCAGCCAGTCAGTCAGTCAGTCAGTCAGTCAGTCAGTCAGTGAGCTAGTCAGTTAGTTCGTTATTCAGAGAGTCAGTTATTGGGTGAGTTAGTCAGTAGTTAGCTGCTGTCTGTCGCGGTCAGACAGGAGGCCAGTCAGCCAGTCAGTGAGCTAGTCAGCCAGTGAGTCAGTGAGTCAGTGAGAGAGTCAGAGAGTTAGTGAGTCAGTGAGATAGTTAGTGAGTCAGTGAGAGAGTCAGTGAGTCAGTGAGATAGTCAGAGAGTTAGTTCCTGAGCGGTGTGTGTCTCTGGAGGACAAGCGGACATCTTGTGGGTCGAGCGACCGGTTCCTCCGCGATGACTCGAGACTCGTAAGTTGGACTCAACTCAGAGAGAGAGAGAGAGAGAGAGAGAGAGAGAGAGAGAGAGAGAGAGAGAGAGCCAGCTAACCCGCTAGCTGGCAGCTAACTCCTCTACGAGAACGTTTTTTTAACAAATGTTCTCAGCTGTCGCTCGACGGGCTGAAGAGACGACTTCTGTCAGCTGTTAGAAGTTTGCGTAAATAGTGTGTGTGTCTGTGTGTGTGTCTGTGTCTGTGTGTGTGTGTGTGTGTGTCTGTGTGTGTGTGTGTGTGTGTGTGTGTGTGTGTGTGTGTGTCTGTGTGTGTGTGTGTGTGTGTGTGTACGAGTGTAAATACGTGTTGAACATGAGATGGGCTGCTATTGGTTGTTTCCGTGCCAGGGTGTTCTTTTAGTTTTTTTTACTGATAAACTAGGTAGTATTGTTGTGTAGTGTGTGTGTGTGTGTGTGTGTGTGTGTGTGTGTGTGTGTGTGTGTGTGTGTGTGTGTGTGTGTGTGTGTGTGTGTGTGTGAGTGTGTGTGTGTGTGTGTGTGTGAGTGTGTGTGTGATGAGGTATCATGGTGTCTCTCCACCTGTCCAGCACCTGTTGTCGCCCTCACCCCTCCCTCACCCCTCCCTCACCCCTCCCTCACCCTCTCTCACCCCCCACAGCCCACAACACAAGTTAGCCATCAGTCTGCCTGGCAACAATGAACTCAGTGTCCAGAACTGAACTGAGGTCGAGAGTTAACTACTGGAGGAGAGAGAGAGAGAGAGAGAGAGAGAGAGAGAGAGAGGAGGGGGAGAGAAGAGAGAAAGGGAGAGGAGGAGAGAGAGAGAGAGAGAGAGAGAAAGAGAGGAGAGAGGAGAGAGAGAGAGAAGGAGAGAGAGAGAGAGAGAGAGGGAGAGAGAGAAAGAAGAGAGAGAGAGAGGGGGGGAGAGAGAGAGAGAGAGGGGAAGATAAGTACAAGAGCAGAAGTAGATCGGTTTCTGATTACAACACAAGCTCTATTGACATGGGAGGGAGAGAGAGAGAGAGAGGGGGAGAGAGAGAGAGAGAGAGGGGGAGAGAGAGGTTGTGTTCGTCTTGCAGAGAGAGTTTCCTCTGCGCTGTCACAACACAACCTCGTCTGGTCCTGGTGCAGCCGGCGCTGACACAGCAGGTGACAGCTGATGATGTCATCATCACGCCTTCCCACCCTCACACACACATGCACACACACACACACACACACACACACACACACACCACACACACACACACACACACCTGCCCAGGCTTGGCCTCGTCATCATGTCTTGTCAACAGGTGAGGGTACAGGTGTGCAGTTGACGTTTTATGGGCTTCACATTCCTGCTGCTGACGGTAAACAAATAAAAAAGCCGCAGTTCTGACCGCCTCCACCGGGGGCACACTAGCTGCTCAGTTAGCATCCGTTAGCATCCGTTAGCCTGTCGCTTGTGATTTAACCTCACACTGTGTTGTGTCTTGTTGTGTAGAAGCTAAAGGGGACATACTACGCCACCAGGTGTGAGTGTGATTAGCCAACGCAAGCCGTTTCACAAGCCATGTGACTACCGTCTAGTGACATCACAAGTGGGAATGTCCACCTCGATGTATGATGACTAGATCAGTCTACCAGCCTCCCCAGTAGACCGTACCGTCCCGACAGGTAAACTGATCTAGTAGATGTGAACAATGTTCTTGTAATTTGATTTCTTGTAAAGAGTAACGTAGAGAATAGAATAATTTAAAGGGTGAAATAAATCCGAATACAAACCATAGTTTCAACAAGAAGTATTTGCTGTATGGAATATATATGAGCGATAGCCGTACTGCTGACACCGCGAGCATTAGCAGCCTAATGGACACTAAACCGGCGCCCGGGCCTCGCCTCTAAGCATGCTGGGTAATATCTGATTTCTGTCGGACAGAACACACAGTCCGTTGTTCCGGACTGTTCCACCCGCCCACGAACAGGACACCTTACAGTCACTGTGTGTGTGTGTGTGTGGTTGTGTGTGTGTGTGTGTGTGCGTGCGTGTGTGTGTGTGTG
>PIJE02000940.1:70000-97500 GCA_002895965.2 Coryphaenoides rupestris | reverse complement strand
ACACACACACAGACACACACACTATTTACGCAAACTTCTAACAGCTGACAGAAGTCGTCTCTTCAGCCCGTCGAGCGACAGCTGAGAACATTTGTTAAAAAAACGTTCTCGTAGAGGAGTTAGCTGCCAGCTAGCGGGTTAGCTGGCTCTCTCTCTCTCTCTCTCTCTCTCTCTCTCTCTCTCTCTCTCTCTCTCTCTGAGTTGAGTCCAACTTACGAGTCTCGAGTCATCGCGGAGGAACCGGTCGCTCGACCCACAAGATGTCCGCTTGTCCTCCAGAGACACACACCGCTCAGGAACTAACTCTCTGACTATCTCACTGACTCACTGACTCTCTCACTGACTCACTGACTGACTCACTAACTCTCTGACTCTCTCACTGACTCACTGACTCACTGGCTGACTAGCTCACTGACTGGCTGACTGGCCTCCTGTCTGACCGCGACAGACAGCAGCTAACTACTGACTAACTCACCCAATAACTGACTCTCTGAATAACGAACTAACTGACTAGCTCACTGACTGACTGACTGACTGACTGACTGACTGACTGGCTGACTGACTGACTGGCTGACTGGCTGACTGGCTGACTGGCTGACTTGCCTGCTGTCTGACCACGACAGACAGCAGGTAGCTGATTATCTCACCGGCTAAATAACAAAGTGACTGACGAGCTGACGGTCTGACCTGCCTACCTACAGACTGACCGGGGGGCGAGAGAGGTAGAGAGGGAGAGAGAGAGGTAGAGAGAGAGAGAGATAGAGAGGTAGAGAGAGAGAGAGAGAGAGAGAGAGAGAAAGAGAGCATGATTCCCATGTGGAGTGTCTATGAGGCGTGTGTGTGTGTGTGTGTGTGTGTGTGTGTGTGTGTGTGTGTGTGTGTGTGTGTGTGTGTGTGTGTCTGTCTGTGTGTGTGTGTGTCTGTGTGTGTGTGTGTGTGTGTGTGTGTGTGTGTGTGTGTGTGTGTGTGTGTGTGTAGAGGAGTGGGGGTGGGTGCGGCGGGGTTTGTCGGTGTCCATTATTGGTGGAGGGATCACCAAATTCACTCAAATTTATTTATAAGCGGTGACCAGACGCTGCCAACTCTTTCATGAACGGCCGGTTGATCTAACGGTCGGTTCTGGGAGCGAGTGGACCAGGGTGGGGGGGGTGTTAGTCTAAACACATCCTAGCATCACCCACGTCACTCTCACTGCCTCACATTCACCCATTCATACACCGACGGCGGTGCCAACCATGCAAGGTAACAACCAACACGTCAGGAGCAGGTAGGGTTAGGTGGTGTCTTGCTCAGGGGACACCTCCACACTTAGCTAGGAGGAGCAGGTAGGGTTAGGTGGTGTCTTGCTCAGGGACACCTCCACACTTAGCTAGGAGGAGCAGGTAGGGTTAGCTGGTGTCTTGCTCAGGGACACCTCCACACTTAGCTAGGAGGAGCAGGTAGGGTTAGGTGGTGTCTTGCTCAGGGACACCTCCACACTTAGCTAGGAGGAGCAGGTAGGGTTAGGTGGTGTCTTGCTCAGGGACACCTCCACACTTAGCTAGGAGGAGCAGGTAGGGTTAGGTGGTGTCTTGCTCAGGGACACCTCCACACTTAGCTAGGAGGAGCAGGTAGGGTTAGGTGGTGTCTTGCTCAGCGACACCTCCACACTTAGCTAGGAGGAGCAGGTAGGGTTAGGTGGTGTCTTGCTCAGGGACACCTCCACACTTAGCTAGGAGGAGCAGGTAGGGTTAGGTGGTGTCTTGCTCAGGGACACCTCCACACTTAGCTAGGAGGAGCAGGTAGGGTTAGGTCGTGTCTTGCTCAGGGACACCTCCACACTTAGCTAGGAGGAGCAGGTAGGGTTAGGTGGTGTCTTGCTCAGGGACACCTCCACACTTAGCTAGGAGGAGCAGGTAGGGTTAGGTGGTGTCTTGCTCAGGGACACCTCCACACCCCCCCCCAGCCCGGGGATCAAACCAGCAACCTTCCTGTTGCCAGACAACTGCTCTCACCTCCTGAGCTCGTGCCGACTGTACTGTTGTCATGATGATGAAATATATTCTCTCAGGAAGTGAAACCCTCGGGTCGAGATGGCTGCCATGAGGTCCCTGACTCTCTGTCTCTCTCTCTCTCTCTCTCTCTCTCTCTCTGTCTCTGTCTCTCTCTCTCTCTCTCTCTCTGTCTCTCTCTCTCTCTGTCTCTCTCTCTCTCTGGGCGCCGGTGAGGTCGTGAGCTCAGCTATTTCTGTCATGTGACCTACAGGGGCCGACAGGACCCAGCTCCCCCCCCCCCTCCCCCGGTTGGCTCTCAGGAACCCCCGTGGACCCCCCCACACACACACACACACACACAATTAATCAATCTCCACCATCACTGACACATGTATTGATTTTTCCCTTCCCAGTTATTATTGGAGCCGATCTTTACAGCATCCAACAACCACATGCAGACCATAATACCCCGGCGACCACAACATACAGACCATAATACCCCGGCGACCACAACATACAGACCATAATACCCCGGCGACCACAACATACAGACCATAATACTCTGAGACGGAGAGCTGTTTCTCTGTCTCCCAGTGGAGCCGTCGCTACAGACCATTACACCTCAGTTAAGCCGGGCATAGGCTGGATGACTTTTTAAGTGTCGTTGTTTCATTCCAACTCCGACCGTACGAGTAAATCGTCTGCGATGTGAAGCCAAACGTCACGATCGATGTGCTCTCACGCGGTACAGACCCGTCGGACCCTGTCCTGACAATAAAGATTGATTTAAAAGTTCCTTGTTTGAGTCTGAAGAAGTTTGTTTGTTTCTAACCCTCGGCCCGACTCCAAATTGAGTCTTGTGGCTCAGAAATCAGGTCAAAAACGGTCTCAAGTCATACAGCGTCTGCCTGGCTTTAGACTAGCCGGGCGTTGCTACGTCACCTACTGTACGTAGCTACACCCCGAATCAATCTGAATCTACACCACCCAATCCGACACCGCCCTAAACCCCGGGTGTAGCGGTGATGACATCGTGGCTCCCGGGCCCTACTAGGAGCCACGGGGTCGGGGGTCATGGGGGGTCTGGGTCCAGGGTGGTCAAAGGGTCCCGGCTCTCGGCTCTCGTGTCCCGGGTGTCGGGTGTCGATCCTTCCGGAGCAGAGATCTGTCTCCCGGAGTGAGATATGTTCTTCCGGAACGAGCATGAAAATAGCATGTTCCCCGCGCCGCGCCGCGCCACGCCTGGCCCCGCCCCCGCCTGTCACAGGAAGAGTGATGCGTCTGCTGCTGGAGTTTGGTTACCAGGGAACCGGATCGCTCGCCCGGTCGCTCGCCTGTCGCTGGACGTTAGCGCCTTAGTGGCTAGTCGTCAGCTAGCGTGGGGCAGGGAACACAGAAACACATGAATGAATAATGAATCATAAACACTGAGCTCGTACCAAACCACCGACACACAAACACTCCTCTGGGGTGTTCGTGTCCGTCTCCCTCCATCCCTCTCTTCATCGCCATGGAGACCACGTCCCATCCAGACAGGACGCACAAGAACCATCAGATATTAAATACAGTATATTTAAAGGTCAGAAGAACAGACTCAGACTGGCGGGAATGAGAAGGGAGCCTCCTCACATCATACATGACCAGGAACACGCCTCTAACATACCATACAAAAGCACATGGAACATACATGTACAGAAACACACGTTCAACATACTTTATCATAAACATAAGAGAGGAGGAAACAACAGCCGCTATTAGCAGCTTATTGATATATTGGTGTCTTTAGCACTTTATTGATCTGACAAGAATAACTGTTGGGAAGGCGCAGCTCCCTGCTACATGCGAGGCTAAAACTCCTCCAACTTGTGAAAGTCTTCCCAGAAGCACTCACTGTAATGGATCCCATCAGATCTGTTACCATGGAGATAGTTAGCAAACACACACACACGTACACGCACACACACACACGCACACGCACACACACACACACACACACACTGACGAGGTGTGTGAAGATTAGGATGAAACACAACAGTAAACACATTCTAAACAGTAGCAGTGCACCTCTCTCTCTCTCTCTCTCTCTCTCTCTCCCTCTCTCTCTCCATCTCTCTCTCTCTTTACCTTTCACGATCAAACAGACACAAACAAATAAAATGTGTGTGTGCTGGATGTCGTGTAGTGCTTCCTACGGTCTCCTCCTGAACACACACACACACACACACACACACACACACACACACACACAACACACACCACACACACACACACACAACACAACACACACATACACACACACAACCAGAGAGATCGACAATTCTCTCCCTCTCCCTCTCCCTCCCTCTCCTCCTCTCCTCCCTCTCTTCCCTCCCTCTCCTCCCTTCCTCCCTCCCTTCTTTTCTTCCTTCCCCCCCTCACAGAGCTGTGTGGTGTTGTGGTGTGTGGTGTGTTGTGTGTGGTGTGTGTGTGTGGTGGTGTGTGTGGTGTGGTGTGTTGGTGGTGTGTGTTTGGGTGTGTGTGGTGTTGTGGTGGGTGTGTGTGTGTTGTGCAGAACAACTTGATGAGTGTCTGTTCTGGACGTTGTCGTGGCAACGCAGCGTTGCTAGCAAACAACGCTGGTGCTAGCACTATTATACTGTATACACTGTATGTAATAACTCATAATAAACACATAATATACAGTAACGCATATTATGTACACAAAATATATACATATATTAAATACATATATTTACACTCAATATCCAGCATACAACAATATACACTCGTAAACACACACATACACACATACACACACGCACACACACACACACACACACACACACACACACACACACACACACACACACACACACACACACACACACACACACACACACACACACACACACACACACACACACACACACACACACACACACACACACACACACACACACACACACACACACCACACACGCACACCACACAACACACACACACCACACACACACACACCGCAACACACACACACACACACACACACACCACACGAGGCAGACTTTGAGTGAACGAGATAGAGGAGAGAGTAGAGGGGAGAGAGGGGAGAAGAGAGGGAAAGAGAGAGAGAGGGAAAGAAAGAGAGAGAGAAGAGAGGAGAGAAGAGAGAAGAGAGAGAGAGAGAGAGAGTAGGAAGATGTGCTGTTGCTGGCCGTAAACTGCGGGTTATGTGTTTTCAAATCGAATCTCACACACTCGCGTCACGTGTTGTGTGTTGTGTGGCTTGTGCGGTGGGTGCTTGTACTTGTTCAACATCGCCATGAACAGATCGATTGGACCATACAATTGGGCTCTGAAACTTCACAAGTAGAGTTTACCTCGGCAGTACAGGGACTGCGCCCGCCAACACTATTCTGTCAATAAAAGTGCCAAAAGGACAACCAATATAGTCAAAATCTCAATGACGGCTGTTGTTTCCGCCTCGCTATTAGAGAAATATTGAACTGGTTTCGTACATGATTCCAGCGTTATGTAGTTAAGCGTTTCCGTCATAATGAGTAGGAGGTCTCCCTCTCATCCCCGCCAGTCCGAATGTTCTTTGCGGGACCTTAAACATAACTGTAGCTTAATAAACTGATGGCTTGTCGCCGCGAGAGGCGTGTTTCCCATGGGCGATGAAGAGAGGGATGGAGGGAGACGGACACGAACACCCCAGAGGAGTGTTTGTGTGTCGGTGGTTTGGTACGAGCTCAGTGTTTATGATTCATTATTCATTCATGTGTTTCTGTGTTCCCTGCCCCACGCTAGCTGACGACTAGCCACTAAGGCGCTAACGTCCAGCGACAGGCGAGCGACCGGGCGAGCGATCCGGTTCCCTGGTAACCAAACTCCAGCAGCAGACGCATCACTCTTCCTGTGACAGGCGGGGGCGGGGCCAGGCGTGGCGCGGCGCGGCGCGGGGAACATGCTATTTTCATGCTCGTTCCGGAAGAACATATCTCACTCCGGGAGACAGATCTCTGCTCCGGAAGGATCGACACCCGACACCCGGGACACGAGAGCCGAGAGCCGGGACCCTTTGACCACCCTGGACCCAGACCCCCCATGACCCCCGACCCCGTGGCTCCTAGTAGGGCCCGGGAGCCACGATGTCATCACCGCTACACCCGGGGTTTAGGGCGGTGTCGGATTGGGTGGTGTAGATTCAGATTGATTCGGGGTGTAGCTACGTACAGTAGGTGACGTAGCAACGCCCGGCTAGTCTAAAGCCAGGCAGACGCTGTATGACTTGAGACCGTTTTTGACCTGATTTCTGAGCCACAAGACTCAATTTGGAGTCGGGCCGAGGGTTAGAAACAAACAAACTTCTTCAGACTCAAACAAGGAACTTTTAAATCAATCTTTATTGTCAGTAGTAATGGGGACAGGGTCCGACGGGTCTGTACCGCGTGAGAGCACATCGATCGTGACGTTTGGCTTCACATCGCAGACGATTTACTCGTACGGTCGGAGTTGGAATGAAACAACGACACTTAAAAAGTCATCCAGCCTATGCCCGGCTTAACTGAGGTGTAATGGTCTGTAGCGACGGCTCCACTGGGAGACAGAGAAACAGCTCTCCGTCTCAGAGTATTATGGTCTGTATGTTGTGGTCGCCGGGGTATTATGGTCTGTATGTTGTGGTCGCCGGGGTATTATGGTCTGCATGTGGTTGTTGGATGCTGTAAAGATCGGCTCCAATAATAACTGGGAAGGGAAAAATCAATACATGTGTCAGTGATGGTGGAGATTGATTAATTGTGTGTGTGTGTGTGTGTGTGGGGGGGTCCACGGGGGTTCCTGAGAGCCAACCGGGGGGGGGAGCTGGGTCCTGTCGGCCCCTGTAGGTCACATGACAGAAATAGCTGAGCTCACGACCTCACCGGCGCCCAGGAGAGAGAGAGAGCAGAGATAGACAGAGAGGTGTGTGTGTGTGTGTGTGTGTGTGTGTGTGTGTGTGTGTGTGTGTGTGTGTGTGTGTGTGTGTGAGAGGGTGTGTGTGTCTGTGTGTGTGTGTGGTTGACTGCTCAGTATTCAGGACCACTAGGGAAGAAACAAACTCTGCCTCACAGAACACACACACACACACACACACACACAGTCACACACACCCACACACACCAGACAGACACACACACACACACACACACACACACACACACACAAACACACACTAATTGGATGTTTTTGCTGAGTAATTAACAAAAACATTTCCTAGAAACCTTCCACAGAGGGGAGTCCAGCCACCACCATCTACAATGCATCTGCAGCCCCTCCTCCACCCTCCAGCAACCTCCTCCACCCTCCAGGAGACCTCCTCCACCCTCCAGCAAGGGAGTCGGCGGGGCTAGGGGGTCTCATAATCACATGGCCCCATAATGAAATGGCCTGTAAAGCCCTTTGAGACTCTAACTGTGATTAAGGGCGGGACAAATACAACTGACTTGACTTGACAGGCGGGCGGTGTGTCCTGACGCTACACCGCAGCTCCTGTCAGCGCACCGTCACCCTGGGTGCCATGACACCTCACGGCCCCTCCTGGTCGCCCTGGCAACCGTGCCCAACACCCAATCAGAGATAACCCTTCCACTATGTTAAGTGTCCTGATACCAGAGTCTAAACACAGAACTGAACTGCCAAGAGGGCACAGTTTGTACTGTCTAGCCCCTACCTGCTCCTTAATGACCCGTCTCTGTACTGTCTAACCCCTACCTGCTCCTTAATGACCCGTCTATGTACTGTCTAACCCCTACCTGCTCCTTAATGACCTGTCTATGTACTGTCTAACCCCCTACCTGCTCCTTAATGACCCGTCTCTGTACTGTCTAACTCTTACCTGCTCCTTAATGACCCGTCTCTGTACTGTCTAACTCTTACCTGCTCCTTAATGACCCGTCTCTGTACTGTCTAACCCCTACCTGCTCCTTAATGACCTGTCTCTGTACTGTCTAACCCCTACCTACTCCTTAATGACCTGTCTCTGTACTGTCTAACCCCTACCTGCTCCTTAATGACCTGTCTCTGTACCGTCTAACCCCTACCTGCTCCTTAATGACCTGTCTCTGTACTGTCTAACCCCTACCTGCTCCTTAATGACCTGTCTCTGTACCGTCTAACCCCTACCTGCTCCTTAATGACCTGTCTCTGTACTGTCTAACCCCTACCTGCTCCTTAATGACCTGTCTCTGTACCGTCTAACCCCTACCTGCTCCTTAATGACCTGTCTCTGTACTGTCTAACCCCTACCTGCTCCTTAATGACCTGTCTCTGTACTGTCTAACCCCTACCTGCTCCTTAATGACCTGTCTCTGTACTGTTAGCTTTGGTAGCTTAGCTTTGTGTTCATGTGAGAAGTGCTTTAACTCTGCATGTGTCAATGTAATCATCAACGTTTACATAAAGGTTTAGATTTGTAAAAGACAAATAACCTGTTGCACAGCATGACTGAGTCAGCACAAGCAACTGGCAGCACCAATCACACACACACACACACACACACACACACACACACACACACACACACACACACACACACCTGTTGGCGTCAACAGGAACACACCACATGGTCTCACATGAAGTCACACCTCGCTAAGCTAAACTCAACCTTTACATTCCGCACCTCTAACTCTAAACTATCAGGCCTCAACTGAACTCTACCGACACTCTAAACTATCGAGCCTAAACTAGTCTCTCACTAAATTATAAACTTTAAACTTAAACTATAACTACACTCACTTTAAACCCTAAACTATCGAGCCTCGACTAAACTTTAATTTTATTCAACAGTAAATCATCTCACCCCGGAGCACGTCAACATGTGTGTTCATGTGTGTGTGTGTGTGTTGGGAGGATCGCACACCAGTGAGTTCAGAGCCCTGACATAGGAGGAGGAGGAGGAGGAGGAGAAGGAGGAAGAGGAGGAGAAGGAAGAGGAGGAGAAGGAGGAGGAAGAGGAGGAAGAGGAGGAGAAGAAAGAGGGGGAGAAGGAAGAGGAGGAGGAGGAGGAGGAGGAGGAGGAGGAGAAGGAGGAGAAGGAGAAGGAAGAGGAGGAGAAGGAGGAGGAAGAGGAGGAAGAGGAGGAGAAGAAAGAGGGGGAGAAGGAAGAGGAGGAGGAGGAGGAGGAGGAGGAGGAGGAGAGGAGGAGCAACATGAGGAAGATGTAAAACAGCCAACATGGAGAAACAGCCAGAGCTATTGTTAACCACATGCTGAGCAGCTGGAGTCAATTACACACACATTCGAACACACACACACACACACACACACACACACACACACACACGCACGCACATACACACACACACACACATGCACACATAAATACACACACACACACACATGCACACACTCATAGATCTGAGGGGCCCATAGAAGATGTGACATTTGAACTTTCCCAGCATGCAACAGGACGCTACTGGAGGCTGCAATGGAAGGATCAACATTAGCCACGGTTAGCAAGTCAAGCTAACCACATTAGCCAAGTGGGGCTTATTTGTACAACAGCTTCAGTCTTCACGTCCCAGAACCTTAGAGAACCCACAGAACCTTAGAGAACCTTAGAGGACCTTAGAGAACCTTAGAGAACCACAGAACCTGAGAGGATCACAGAAACCTAGAGAACCCACAGAACCTTAGAGAACCCACAGAACCTTAGAGAACCTTAGAAAACCACCGAACCTTAGAGAACCTTAGAGAACCCACAGAACCTTAGAGAACCCACAGAACCTTAGAGGACCTTAGAGAACCTTATAGAACCACAGAACCTGAGAGGATCACAGAACCTTCGAGAACCTTATAGAACCACAGAACCTTAGAGAACCACAGAACCTGAGAGGACCTTAGAGGATCACAGAACCTTAGAGGACCTTAGAGAACCTGAGAGAACCTTAGAGGACCACTGAACCTTAGAGAACCTCAGAGAACCCTCAGAACCTCAGACAGCTCGCGTCTCGGTGTCTGAGGACCCATGTTGAGCAGCAGGTTAACGAGGACACAGCGGGACACTGAGACTGTGTGTGTGTGTGTGTGTGTGTGTGTGTGTGTGTGTGGGTGTGGGAACAAAGCCTCCTGTTGCGTAACGTAGGTCTCCACACTGCAGGTCTACAAACTCACACACACACACACACACACTCACACACACTCACATCCACTGTCAACACATCTGCTGTCACAGACTGTGTGTGTCTGTGTGTGTGTGTGTGTGTGTGTGTGTGTGTGTGTGTGTGTGTGTGTCTCTCATCACATCTCAAACCCTCCACGTCATGAGGAGTCGTCCATGCCATCCCATAATATCAGGAGGAGACGCAACGCACGTCCACACACACTTCACACAAGCGTTCAAACACTGCGTGTGTGTGTGTGTGTGTGTGTATGTGTGTATGTGTGTGTGTGTGTGTGTGTGTGTGTGTGTGTGTTCGAACAGTTTCTAGAAGCAGGAGGAGGAGAGGAGGAGGAGGTGGTGGTGCATGAGGAGAAGGAGGAGAAGGAGGAGGTGCAGGAGGTGGTAGCGTTTCGTCCGCTCAGCACCGGGACGGGTTCTCCTCACTGCGGTTCTCCGCAAAACCGCTGAAGACGCACATTCAGCTCCGGGTATTTCTGGAACACCGGAGGACCCAGCGACCCCCCGGACCTCCCCACCCCACACCCACACCCCAAACCACCCCACCTCCCGGTCCGCGTCCAGGGTCCAGGGTCCCCCGTCACGGGACGGAACGGGGGACCCTGGACCCTGGACCCGGGACGCGGTGTTAGAGCCGACTCACCTCATGCTGGCAGCTCGCCGGTCGGTCCTTGGGGTCCTTGGGGGGGGGGGGGGGGTCACAAAGTTGCTCCAAATGAAGAAGAAAAAAGAAAGAAAATGAAAAGAAAAAGAAAAGTGTGCAGAACGGAGGTCTGGCGGGTCTACATCATGGTCCGGACGGGACCGCGCCGCTGAGGAGGAGGAGGAGGAGGAGCTGCTGGATGAGGAGGAGGAGGAGGAGGAGGTGGTGGTGGTGGTGGTGGTGTGCTTCCTCCGGAGCCTTCTGGGGGTCTGGTCGTCTGGTGGTCGCCGCTCCGCCGCCGCCGCTCCGCTGACGCGCCGGTGACGCAACGCGGAGGGCGTCGCGGTTGCCCCTGACAACCCCCACCCCATCCTCATCATCCTCCTCCTCTCTTCTTCCTCCTCCTCCTCCTCCTCCTCCTCCCCGCTGGGACGGGAGGAAATAAGTTTATTATCTGATTCTCAGAAGAGATACTACTTTATAATGCATTATAAAGATATAACTTTATAATGCATATACTATATTCTATATTACTGGGGATTATACCATTCATGACTTTAATCTTATTTGTGTCTTATTCTTATGTCTTATTCATATATTGTATATTGTATTGTATTTGTATTCATTTATTGTATATATATTGTATTTCCTTTCATCAATATTAGACTTTATTCTTAAGTTATTTCTTTATTTCCTTTTTCTTTGCAGTGTTCTGATGAGACCCACTAATGCTCTACACTGCAGGGGTGTCAAACATGCGGCCCGCGGGCTGATCCACTCCGGCCCACACAAACAAACTAATTGTGTTGAACATCGGGGAACTGGAAATATTATAAAGTTATTGCCTAAATATGTCAGATCCTAGCCTCGTGTAAATGCCGAATTGCATTAGTTTTATAAAGGTACAAGCTGTTTAGTGCACAGAGAAGACATCTTCAGTCATATCAAAAGTGTTTTTGTGTTAGTCCGGCCCCCCTCCGAGTAGCACTTGGTCTGTTCCGGCCTCAACCTCATGAGTTTGACGCCCCTGGTCTACAGTCTCAGTCTAATGAGTAAAGTTTAACTGAATTAAATGTGTGATTTTCTAAGCTGATCGCAATCCCCGTCCTGCTTCTGCAGTTTAGTAATTGATAATAACAGATGAATGCTGTCGATTAATACTGTAACTCGCTTTCTGAGGAATTGTATTGTGTTACATTGAGAGAGCAACGTCTTTTATATGTGATATTAAAATAGAAATAAGCTCTTAAGTTTAAGTCACTTCATTGGGAAAAGAATGTTTCATGTATTTTTTTATTAGGTCATCACATATTCAACACACATGACAAACATGTTGTTATACACTGAACTGAACCTACAGATCAGCATTCTTCATACACGTTTGTGACACAATCTGTTGAAAACACGGTAGTCTTATTATAGGCCTAATAACAACATGACATCATGTTTCTCCTGACGTTTACATGTTGTCTGAAGCTGTTGAGTCGACACCATCCAACTCATTAGTTTAATAGAAGATGAAATATCTGATAAATCCTCAGTTAAGACGTGGAGGCTCCACCTCATTCACCTAAGAGACATCATAATATCAGAATAGATTCAAGATTCAAGAAATATCACAAATAACACAATTGAAGGGTAAGAATCTGAATATCCACACTATTTACAGTCTTTACAGCTTTTTAGGAATGAGAAATATGAGCAAAATAGGCAAAATAGGCAAGTAAACAGCAAATACAATTCCATATAAACAAGTAGGCATGTCAACAACAAGGCAATATAAGAAATGTAATATAATAATCATAATATAATCATAAAGTCGCTTTGGATAAAAGCGTCTGCCAAATGCCCTAAATGTAAATCTAAATGTAAATAAATAGAGACCTCACTAATGTAGAGCTGCTGCCACCTGCTGGCCATGCAACGTAACACCACCCATCTGTGTGTGTGTGTGTGTGTGTGTGTGTGTCTGTGTGTCTGTCTATGTGTGAGTGTGTATGTGTATGTGTGTGTGTGTATGTGTGTCTGTCTGTGTATGTATGTATGTATGTGTGTGTGATAGCCATTCTTAACATGATGTTGTTGTTGGGATCTATCAACTCTCCACATGTTGAAATAAAATGTTAATTAAGTTGCTGCAGCGTGGAGGAACCACGGGGGGCGTGTCTATTTGACATCACATCCGGCTGCGTAGCGGGACGGTTTCAGAGTAAAATAATGAGTCATGAGTTGGACACGTGGAGACTCATCAACTACAGAGATATATTTATGTATTAGACACTCTGACAAAGGGAAGTCATTTTACATTAAATGTGGCTGCATGGATGTCACATGAAACACCACGAACTTTTGTTTTGGGAAAAAAACAAACCCAAACCGGAAGTGTTTGAGGCGTGAGCTCGTCGCGCTGTAATCTGATTGCCTGTCGTCACCGTCGCCGCTGCTGACGCGGTCTTCAACCTGATTGGCTGTTTATCCTCACCGCTGCTGACGCGGCCTTGAGCCTGATTGGCTGTTCTCCTCACCGCTGCTGACGCGATCTTGAGCCTGATTGGCTGTTTCTCCTCCGCGCTGCTGCTGATGAGGTGGCGCTAGCAGAGCAGCTAACAGACCGTCCCGCGCGGCAGCAGATCGAACTCATTAATCATCCTTTTCATTAATCAATCAATCAGCGGAAGGAGTTCGGCAGAGAGGAGCGCCATGCCGTACTTCCAGACCTGGGAGGAGTTCTCCCGCGCCGCGGAGAAGCTCTACCTGACGGAGCCCATGAAGGTCCGGCTCGGCGGCGTGCTAACAGGCTAACATTCTAACAGGCTAACATGCTAGCCCCGTGTAGCCCAGGCTCTACGGTGCGTTCCAGTTGCACAGGGACGTCGGAATTTCCCGTTTTCCATGTCGAAAGATAAGATAAGACTTTATTAATCCCGAAGGGAATTCTTGTGGCAGGTTAGCCGCAGCAAAGAGAAGACGAAAAGAAGAAAAAGGAAGAACTCAAAGCCTGAAATTCCGACTCCCTTGTGTAGCTGGAACGCACCACCAGCCTCTAGTTTTAATAACGTGTTAAAAGTGACATGTGATGATGATTAACATGTGATGATGACTGACATGTCATAATCACCCCCCCCCCTCTGCAGGTCCGGGTGGTCCTCAAGTACCGACACTGTGACGGGAACCTGTGCATCAAAGTGACGGACGACGCGGTGGTATGGGCTCCAGATCATGCACCATACTATATTATGTTATATTATATTATATTATATTACTGTAGTAGTGTTGTTCAGCCCTAGTAACCAGACATGGGGTGGAGTATGTTTCTAAAAGCTAATGTTCCCCATTATGCTTAACTGATCAGACAGACAGCTGTTTGTGGGCAATACAGCTGATCAATTATATAATAGACTTCTAAATCAAATAAGACATGTATTACATAATGCAATGCTGTGAAATAAACTTGACGTGTTGTGAGATAACATCCGACCTGCTGGCTGTTGCCTTGCATGGTGTGTGCACGGGTGAATGTGAGGAGCGATTGTAAAACGCTTTGAATGAAATCTAATCCATCGCGTGCGTGTCTCAGTGTCTGCAGTACAAGACGGACCAGGCGCAGGACGTGAAGAAGATCGAGAAGCTCCACGGGAAGCTGATGAGGCTCATGGTGTCCAAGGAGACGCACAGCAGCGTCATGGAGATGGACTGATGAGGATGTCGCGGTCACATGACCTGGACTGACTGAGTATGGGTTGGTAGGTGGGTGGGGGTGGAGGGGGGGGTTGATGAAGAGGTCAGAGTTCACCTGGGTTCCTCTGTTTGAGGGTCGTTATTTATTTTTTATTTTTTTGGTGGTGGGGTGCTGAACCGGAGCCCTGAGGTTCCTGTGACCCCTGCGACCTGAAGGGGCAGGGACCCCTGCCTTCCTGAGGAAGAGGAGAAGAAGAACGACAAGATGGTTGCTTCTGAATATTTTGTCATTTTTACACAGAACGGTTGAAATGTGCGGCCTGCCAGCTGCTGTCCATTATTTGTTTTCCCACTGGTGACTCAGTTTTCAGTTGTGGTGGCCTGTGATCATGTGACCTGGCTGTGATCACATAACCTGGCGGCTCGCACCCCTGGGCAGGATGCCCACATTGGACACCATTTTGTCTACTTTTGTCTAAAAAAACTTCTCATTCAATAAAGTTTATTTACTCCAGAGATGTGTTGTGTTCCTTAGACTGCAGAATATTGAAGCTGTTATGGTTATCCTGGTTAAAGACGGTAGTTAATACATTAATACATGTAAATGGTTAGCATTTTATAAATGGTAAACAGATTGCATTTATGGTGTCATGCTCAGGGACACCTCCACACTTAGCTAGGAGCAGCAGGTAGGGTTAGGTGGTGTCTTGCTCAGGGACACCTCCACACTTAGCTAGGAGGAGCAGGTAGGGTTAGGTGGTGTCTTGCTCAGGGACACCTCCACACTTAGCTAGGAGGAGCAGGTAGGGTTAGGTGGTGTCTTGCTCAGGGACACCTCCACACTTAAGTAAAACTGTACATTAATTGCTTTCATCCTTATTATCTGTGTTGTGTGGGGCTGTCATCCTATTAACATCACTTATTATCCACCAAGTCTTGAAAACAACAGAAATATGAAGTTCAGTTAAGTGACGCGTTGTGAATTCGACCAATCAGCACACGGGGTCAGAACCCTCATGAATATGCATGAGCGGAGAAGTTTGGGAACTGCGACGTCCGGAGAACCAGAGCCGCGCGAGCTGCTGCGGGGTGATTAATCAGGTGATTAATCAGGGGGATTAATCAGGGGGATTCCGCGCGCGGCTGTCGGACGTAAAGCAGGTAAATCCGTGCAACACGTGAGTTCCACACGTTATTCTGTCAACCTTTGACATGCTTTATACTGGTTATACATCAGGTTATACATCAGGGTGTATATCAGGGTGTACATCAGGTTATATATTACATATTGGTGGACTTTGATCTCAGAAATCAACGTCCACTGCGCTCCAAGTCAGTGAAATAGCCCCCAGACTGCGTGGGAAGTTGAGTTAAACGCATTAAAGTGTTCTGCAGATCACGTAACGTGTGTTTTTATGAAGGTGTGTGTGTGTGTGTGTGTGTTTAGTCTCTACTGGGACCCTGGAGGGTTCAGGGGTCCAGGGGCGGCGCCGGGCAGGGTCACCTGGGGGGGGCCGTGTCCCCCCAGTCAGAGTCTACCTTACATTACCTTACATTACCTTATGCTTCTGCACACTGCATTGCAGACATTCAGAGGCAAGTAAAACATTAAATAATAATACCATTCGACATTACATTTGCGGGAAGTTTTTCCGTACTTATTTACAGACGCATGGAACTCTTCACGTCAATAAGATATGGACATGAACACACAGATGCACTGATCATCACCCACCTGACCCACACTGTAAGAGTGTGAGTCGCACCGTTTCTGTGTTTTAAATAAATAATCTGAAACATGGGACAAAGCTTTATCTACACAAGCCTTCCGGAGGATTAGACGAATGTAATCCTGCTGAACACTGAGCAGCTTGAATGAGTCTCTGGACCACTGACTCTGTCCTCCCTCCTGACTCCTAGCTGTGCAGAATGAACACTTTGTTGTTTGGTTGTTTGGACATCAGACTCCTGAGCGATGTTCCTCCCTGGTTGGTGGACAGTTGTGATGTGTTCCCACCAGACTATAACCTAGTAACCTAGTAATCACCCCCCCCCCCCCAGTACCATGCTGGTGGAGGCGCTGGTCACGGCGGCGGTGGGCTCGCTGGTGTACTGGTGGGTGTTCCTGAGGAACAAGAGGAAGGTGCTGACGTCGGAGGACGGGTGGTGGGGCGCAGGGCAACCCCCCCCCGGGGACGAAGCGGAAGACGCCAGCATCCGCCCGTTCACCGTCAGCTGCAGCCAGGAAGAGCTGGAGGTGAGACCAGGAGACCAGGAGCCGTTCTGGTCCCGTCAGAAGTCTTCCTGGTCTGAAGGAGGATTTGTGACATGACGCATCAGATGTGTTGTGTCAGAAATGAGGAAACAGCAGAATTGTCGGTACCCTTAAGCTGTGTTAATACCTGGTGTGTGTGTGTGTGTGTGTGTGTGTGTGTGTGTGTGTGTGTGTGTGTGTGTGTGTGTGTGTGTGTGTGTGTGTGTTCGTCAGGACCTGTACCGGCGCATCGACGCGACCCGCCCCTCCCCCTCCCTGGAGGACAGCCGCTTCCAGTACGGGTTCAACTCCCAGTGCCTGTCCCGGGTGGTGAGCTACTGGAGGCGGGACTTTGACTGGAAGAGACAGGTGGACCGGATCAACCAGTACCCCCACTACAAGACCAACATCGAAGGTCCACACTACGCCACTTTAACCTTACTGTTGATACTAGTATTATTAAAGGTGCAGTAGGTTAAAACCAGGAAGTGATGTTGTGTGTGTGTGTGTGTGTGTGTGTGTGTGTGTGTGTGTGTGTGTGTGTGTGTGTGTGTGTGTGTGTGGTGTGTGTGTGGTGTGTGTGTGTGGTTCACCAGGCATCGACGTGCACTATGTGCATGTGAAGCCGCGGGACGTCCCGGTGGGGGCGCGCACGGTGCCGGTGCTGCTGGTGCACGGTTGGCCCGGATCCTTCTACGAGTTCTACGGGATGCTGCCCCTGCTGGTCGCCCCCGGCAACCAACTGCACCTGGAGGTCATCTGCCCCTCGCTGCCGGGATACGGCTTCTCTGAGGCACCACACAAGAAAGGTCTGGTCAGCAGGGAGGGGGGAGGGGGGGTGTGTGTGTGTGTGTGTGTGTGTGTGTGTGTGGGTGTGTGTGTGTGTGTGTGTGTGTGTGTGTGTGTGCTGCAGGGTTTAACAGTGTGTGTGTGTGTGTGTGTGTGTGCTGCAGGGTTTAACAGTGTGTGTGTGTGTGTGTGTGTGTGTGTGTGCCTGCAGGGTTTAACAGTGTGTGTGTGTGTGTGTGTGTGTGTGCTGCAGGGTTCGACGGTGTGTGTGCGGCCCGTGTGTTCCACAAGCTGATGCAGCGTCTGGGCTTCCAGAAGTTCTACGCCCACGGAGGAGACTGGGGGTCCATGGTCACCACCATCATGAGCCAGCTGCAGCCGGAGTACGTACACACACACACACACACACACACACACACACACCCCCGCCCCCCCGTGGCTGACCCTGTGTGTGTCCTCTCCGTGTTGCCGTAGCGTGGTGAAGGGTCTCCACATCAACTTCGTCGTCTCCATGCAGCTCAACGTCGCCATGGTGACCTCCCTGCTGCTGGGCCGGCGGTTCCCGGCGCTGTTTGGCTTCTCGGAGCTCCAGGTGCAGCAGGTCTTCCCCGCCCTGGAGAACATGTTGGCCGTGCCCATCCGGGAGTCCGGCTACATGCACATCCAGGCCACCAAGCCGGACACCGTAGGTGAGAGACCCCCTCAGCCAATCACAGAGAACCAGGAAGATAATGATCAGCCAATCACACAGAGAACCAGGAAGCTTGTTATGGCTCTTGTTATGGCAGGGTTCTGAGCCAGGGTTCTGAGCCAGGGTTCTGCAGGGTTCTGAGCCAGGGTTCTGACGGGAGCCTTGTGTTTCAGGTCGTGGTCTGAACGACTCCCCGGTGGGCCTGGCTGCTTACATCCTGGAGAAGTTCTCCACCTGGACCGACAAGAGCTTCAAGAACCTGGAGGACGGAGGACTCACCAAGTGAGAACCACAGAGAACCCGAGTAGTACTATAGCAGTAGTGCTATTGCAGTACTCTACTATCAGTACTCTGTCAGCGGTACTTTATCAGTACTCTGCTCCCTGGTGTCTGCTCCCAGGAAGTTCTCCATGGACGACCTCCTGACCAACGTGATGATCTACTGGACCTCCGGTTCCATCGTGTCCTCCATGCGCTTCTACAAGGAGAACTTCAGAGTCATCAACGCTCCGCACGTCCGGTACGTCCACGACACAGTCCTACAGAACCCACCTCACAACCAGTAGGTCCACGACACAGTCCTACAGAACCCACCTCAGGTCCAGTAGGTCCAGTAGAGAGTCCTACAGAACCCAGGGACTGTAGATCAGTCCCAGCACCACAGGACACCCTACCTACCCCTTAAATATACGAAACAATCAAAAGAAACACAACAGCCCTCGTTGTAGCTTCTGAAGAACGTAACAAAAGCACTTTAGTCAATAGTTGGGTCAATGCAAATATAACCCCTCCCCCAGGATCCCGGTGTACGTCCCCACCGCCGTGGCCTCCTTCCCCAACGAGCTGTTGCCCACCACCCAGCTGTGGGTGCGGCAGAAGTACAAGAACCTGCGTTCCTTCACCGTCATGCCCCGCGGGGGGCACTTCGCCGCCATGGAGGAACCCCAGCTGATGGCCGACGACCTGCTGGCCTTCATCAGCTCAGTGGAGGAGAAGAACTAAGGAGAGGAAGATGAGAGAGAGAGAGAGATGGAGATCTAGAGATGGAGAGATAGAGGGCTATATAGATGGAGATGTATTTAATTCATTAATATAGTTAACCTGCTAATTAATAGTTAGATTACAATCACCTGTCCAGACAGGTTAATAATAATACTCAGAAGTCAGGTGACTGAGGGTCTGTCCTACTTTGGGTTCAGAAAATGGACGAGTTAATGACATAATAATCACATTTAGAATTTTGTATATGTAGTTTATTTTTACAGATTTTTACAGATCATTCATTTCATGTGTGAGTATTATACTTAAAGTCTCTACGAACACACACACGCCTACACGCAGAAACAGACATAATGCTGTCATGTTCAATACATCAATAAATCAATAAACTGACTGAAGGTTCTATTTCATGTCTCAGGACTCATTTGTATCAAACTGGCGAATCGATTGATCAATGGATTATTAAACTGATAAGGTCACACACACACTGACACACACACACTGACACACACACACAGATGCGCACGCACACATGCATTCGAACCCCCCCCCCCAACATCAGCTTCCCGAGCCCCCCCAGACAGACCCCTCACCCCAGTCCAACTTTCTGCCTGCCCCTCTCTCTCTCCCCATCTCTCTCACTCTCTCTCTCTCCCCATCTCTCTCTCTCTCCGTCTCTCCCCATCTCTCTCTCTCTCCGTCTCTCCCCATCTCTCTCTCTCTCTCCTCTCTCTCTCTCTCTCTCTCTCTCATTGCCAGGGGAGGATCTGGACGAGCAGACGGCGGAGATAAGGACCACTGTAAGTTCTCCTCATTACCTCACCCGATAAGGAGGCGAGAGAGAGAGAGAGGGGGAGAGAGAGAGAGAGAGCATCAGAGAGATGAAGAGCATCAGAGAGAGGAAGAGAGGAGGGAGAGACAGAGCATCAGAGAGAGGAGAGGGGGAGGAGATGTTGGGAAGTGAAGACAGGACTTAAGGATCTTAGTTACATGTGGTGATGAGTTGAGGAGACCGGACCCGACGCCCTGAGGAACCAGCAGCAGGGACCAGAACCGCTTCAGAACCAGAACCAGAACCAGAACCTCACGAGCGGCCGCACCTCTCGAGGGGGTGAGAACCCGAACGGGTGTGTGCAGGTAGACAGACTCCTCTGAACCCGAACCACAACTTGGCCATCATCATCATCACCACCACCTGGTGGTTCTTCACCCCGGGTCCTGAAAACATCCTGACGGTTGGTGATAAACCAGACCCAGTGAACCCCCGGAGACCCAACCACCACCCAGGAGGACCATCACCCAGGAGGACCACCAGACCTGGCAGTGTTGGACCCGTGGAGCGGTGGTCCATCATCAGCTGCCGCCCCCCGGTGTGCTCCATGGAGCAGACTCCCCTCCAGGGCCTCATGTCCATCTCGGTGGTCCGCCACCAGACCGGAGCGCTGGACCCCAGACCCCCTCCCCGCGCCAGCCGCCCCCGGCAGCCCCGCAGCTGGGTGAGTATCGCTTGACGCCCCCCCTGAACGCCCACGATACCGCCGGGCTCCACCTGCAAGGATACTGGACACCTAGAAACGAATCAATTAATCAATCAGAAATCAGAATCAGTATAGTGTCCATAGGGGGTGGGAGTCAGTGGGGTTAAAGGTTAATATAACGTGTAGTATAGTGTCCATAGGGGGTGGGAGTCAGTGGGGTTAAAGGTTAATATAACGTGTAGTATAGTGTCCATAGGGGGTGGGAGTCAGTGGGGTTAAAGGTTAATATAACGTGTAGTATAGTGTCCATAGGGGTGGGAGTCAGTGGGGTTAAAGGTTAATATAACATGTAGTATAGTGTCCATAGGGGGGTGGGAGTCAGTGGGGTTAAAGGTTAATATAACGTGTAGTATAGTGTCCATAGGGGGTGGGAGTCAGTGGGGTTAAAGGTTAATATAACGTGTAGTATAGTGTCCATAGGGGGTGGGAGTCAGTGGGGTTAAAGGTTAATATAACGTGTATAGTGTCCCTGAGCAAGACACCACCTAACCCTACCTGCTCCTCCTAGCTAAGTGTGGAGTGTCCCTGAGCAAGACACCACCTAACCCTACCTGCTCCTCCTAGCTAAGTGTGGAGGTGTCCCTGAGCAAGGACACCACCTAACCCTACCTGCTCCTCCTAGCTAAGGTGGAGGTGTCCCTGAGCAAGGACACCACCTAACCCTACCTGCTCCTCCTAGCTAAGTGTGGAGGTGTCCCTGAGCAAGACACCACCTAACCCTACCTGCTCCTCCTAGCTAAGTGTGGAGGTGTCCCTGAGCAAGACACCACCTAACCCTACCTGCTCCTCCTAGCTAAGTGTGGAGGTGTCCCTGAGCAAGACACCACCTAAACCGCTTTGGATAAAAGTGCTATATGAATGCAATCTGTTTACCATAATGTGTGCTCTCCTGCAGCACAAGGAGGTGCACACCCAGCCCTACCTGATGGCTCAGAAGGAGAAGAAGGACCCCCGGCAGCTGGAGGAGGAGGAGGAAGAGGTAGGGCAGGGGGAGGAGGTGGAGGTGAAGGAGGGGAGGAGGCCGGGGGAGGCTGGTCTGCCTTCTCCACTTCCTCTGGCCTCCACCTCGCTCTCCTCCCCTCACTCCACCCAGGAGACCGCCTTCTGATCTCCTCCTGCTCCCTACACACACACACCTCCACACACACACACACACACACACACACACACACACACACACACACACACAACACACACACAAACACACCACACACACACACACACAGTGAACACACACACACACACACCCACACACACACACACTCTCTGGAACCACTAGAAGTCTCAACTGGACGCTGGAGTTGCCAACACTACTGCGTTAACGACCCCCGAGGACGCAGGTCGCATCCCGGAGGTCAAAGGTCACACCGAGGATCAGTTCGACACGCACAACAGACTGCTCTGCAGAAGAGTTTAACACTAGATGTGTTTTATACATGTTATTTTTGTAAAGAAAGTGAAAAGCACATGTCTTTTATCTCCAAGAGAATATACTAATATAAGAAGATAATTATTACTGGGGTCAAACCTGATGGGAGATGTGTGCTCTGTCAAGTGTGTGTCCGTCTGTATTTACCTCCCTGGCTGCTACTGGTAAGCCACGCCCACCCCTAGAGGAGGCCATGACCCACCCTTAGAGGAGACCACGACCCACCCCCAGAGGAGGCCACGCCCACCCCTAGAGGAGGCCACGACCCACCCTTAGAGTAGACCATGCCCACCCTTAGAGGAGGCCACGGCCACCCCTAGAGGAGGCCACGCCCACCCTTAAAGGAGGCCACGCCCCACCCCTAGAGGAGGCCACACCCACCCTTAGGGTAGGCTGCGCCCACCACTAGAGGAGGAGGGTTCTCACCAGGACACTTGAGTTAAGGCCCCGTTTCGCTGGAAACAAAGATCGAAATTGCCCTGTTTGCACAGAAGAAAGGTCGGCGGGGTCACGGCCGACTGGGAGCCTCCCCCCCCCCCCCCCCCACCATACAACGCTGCCTGCTATTGTTCGACAAAACCACTGATACACCGCTGCCCCCTAACGCCAATAATTAATGATTGGGTATCTGCCAATTTCAATGTAGTTTGACATGCGCCGGGGGTCATCGGGTCAGACCAGAGCTGCCTCTCTCATCCTGCCAACAGGAGCACGCAAAGAAACCTGCGGATGTGATGTCACTTCCTGCTTGTCAAGGTATCGAGGTTGAGCTGCCTTGCTCAAGGAGTCGGGCATAGGGAGTAGGGATCGAACCCTCAACACTACTGTTGCCAAATGACCTGCACTCTCCAGTGGGTTCTCTAGTGGGTTCTCTAGTGGGTTCTCTAGTGGGCTCTCTAGTGGGCTCTCTAGTGGGCTCTCCGGTGGGTTCTCTAGTGGGCTCTCTGGCGGGTTCTCTAGTGGGTTCTCTACTGGGTTCTCCGGTGGTTTCTCCAGTGGGTTCTCCGGTGGGTTCTCCAGCCATACAGCGGAGACTGAAGTCTTAGAACCTCCAGCAGCTGGGATCTCAGCTGGTGTGTGTGTGTTGTATTTTCTTAAATCTAACGGTATTATGTGTAGTTGAAGTGTGGTCTTAAGTTTGTGTTCCTTGGTAAATTAGTTGGCTGTGTGTGTGTGTGTGTGTGTTGTGTGTGTTGTGTGTGGTGTGTGTGTGTGTGTGTGTGTGTGTGTGTGTGTGTGTGTGTGTGTGTGTGTGTGTGTGTGTGTGTGTGTGTGTGTGTGTGTGTGTGTGTGTGTGTGTGTGTGTGTTTTTTTTATATTTAATGAACCTGTGAAACTGCTTCATTGGAACCCCGGACTGGATATTTGCCTGAGCTCAGTCTCTCTCTCTTTCTCTGTGGTCAGTGTGTTTATATGTGTTCTACCGATGGCCAATCACAACGCCTCAGGTCATGTGACTCTCTGGTCAGCCTGGGCCTCTGTGATGTCATCGTTCTCATCTCCTCCCCTTTATACAGAGCATACAGAATGTGGTGTCCCCTCCATAGTTTTGATAATTATTTTCTCCTATACAAATGATATTGTGAATTATATATTTGTATATTTTTGGTAACTTCACACAAGGCCTGCCTGCGTTTCGTGGGTTTGAAATGTAGCTGTGAAATAGTATACGCGCCAGGACCATGAAATGTCTTTTAGTGAATGACGGGCAGCTATGGGGATGTAGCACTGTTGTGTGTGTGTGTGTGTGTTGGAGCTTATAGAGCCAGAGGTCTTTGAGTTTCAATGTCTTTAATTTGCCTTATCTTGTTTTTCTATTTTCTTTTATTTGTGTTTTAATTTGCACACCTGCTACATCCCGTGATATCGCCGCCGCCGCCGCATTCACAGCCAATCAAAACATTTCTATGGTTCCTGGAAGCGTTTTGTAAATTTTTTAATTACATCCTTTGACAAATGTGTTCCTCATTTGGAAACAGAACGGATCTAATAATATTTTTGATGATTTTTATTTGTTATTGATTGTTTATTTTACATACCTGAAATTACTTGAAGTGTGTGCCTGTAATGCTAGTCTCTCCAAACGGCTCCTCCCTCAAGTGCTCCGATAGGCTGACGATAGTTAGTTCACTGTGACCGCAACGTCCTCCAAAGCCTTCGTTTTCATGATTTCTTTTTTTTTTTATAATCTATTATTTACAGTCAGGGGTTCTGAAATAATATAATATGAAGATATACACCGATACACCGCAACATTAAAACCACCTGGTTAATATTGTGTCGCTCCCCCTTGTGCTGCCAAAATTGCGCTCACCTGTTGAGGTGAGGACTCAACGAGACCTCTGAAGGTCTGTAAAGTCATCATCTATGACCGAACGAGTTAACACAACGGTGACTGAGCCGATGGTCCACTGATGCAGTATTTTTTAATATTACGGACTGGGGTCTTCCATCACCCAGCAGTGATTGGTCCGGTGGATGTCCGCCAGAGAGCATTTAAGCCGAAGTGACGTACTGTTTTATCGGTCTCTGCTCGAGTAAACTGGCGTGGCCCAGGTGCGTCATCTATGCGACACTGTTTGGAAGCAATTACCGCTTAAGAGCATGAAACGGAAATCTTGGCAATTGCCACTTTATGTCCTGTAAGGTGCAAGGTGGTGCCTCCATGGACCGGACTTGTTCCTTCCAGCACATCCCACAGATTGGCTTGAGATCTGGGGAGCTTGGTGGCCGAGTCAACACCCTTGAACCCTTGAAACCATTCCTGCGTCCAATGTGTGCAGTGTAGTAGCAGGACGCATTCTCCTGCCGCAAGAGGCCACTGCCATCAGGGAATACCGGGAATACCATCCACATGGGATGTCGGGACCCTAGGTATTCCGGCAGAATGTTGCCCAGACCATCACGCTGCACACTACTTGCCTTCTTCTCACGTGATTCCTCTGACCACCTCCCCTTCCTCCATCGCTTCCGTGGTCCAGTTCTGACGCCATCATGCCCATTGTCGGCGCTTTCGTCGGTGCCCACGGGGGTGAGAGTCCCGTACCCAGCAGTCTGCCAGGCCCAGTCTGCCATCGCCAGCATTCACTGAGTCAGCAGGTTGTGCTACAGCTACAGCAGCTCTCCTGTGGGTTCCGACACCTTCCCTCCCCAATGCGCATCCATGGCCACGTTCACATGGACCGCAACACCTATTGACCTTATTCTAAATAAGATAACTGAACTGACTGTTCACTTGCTGCCACCCCGAGACCGGTGCCATGGTAACGAGATGATCAAGGTTATTCATTTCACCTGTCGGTGGTGGTAATGTTGTGGCTGATCGATGTATAAATCAATATTAACATTGATTAGTGGCCTTCTCCAGATCATTGTACCTATGAGAAACCTCCCGTAGGAATCATTTCACTATAGATACGTTTTATTTAACTATCAATAAATGTTTCTCTCCAAGAGTCTTACTTACCGAGAGAAGCTTTTCCCTATGCAGTTTTCAAACCTTCTCAAACCTTTCCCTATGCTGTAACCGAACTAAAGCAGGCATCTATATCTAGAGAATCCTTCTGTGAGGGCAGGACAGTAGGAGCATTGCACTTAGTAATTTCCAGTGAGTGATAAATACGTGGGGGTATTTATTATGCTGCCATTCGTCTCCTGAGTCTTCTGCTCCACATTCCTGCATGGCTGCTGTGTTGATGTGGAACTGTGTCCTGATTAAAGTGCTCCTCAAACCCGCCTGGTTTCCATGCTCCTCTGTTCCCCACAAACACACCCAGACGTCCGCTGGTCACCTGCTGGTCCAGACCTTCACTGAAACCTGAAGACCTGAGTCATCCAGACCACGGCAACACCACCACCAGCGGTGGTGAAAACCAGAGTTTGATGATGATGATGATGATGACATGATATGACCATTTAAATGTGTGTGTAAAACAAATATATATAGAAATTCACGAGTTTGTGGCAAAATTATTCCACTGGGTGGCACCACACAGAAAGCATGAACAAATAAAGAATGTGTTGGCTAGACTTCCCCATGTTGTCTTTATTCCTTATCGTGTGTGTGTGTGTATGTCCGTCTGCTTGTGACGTCACAAGTGGGCAGGCCCGCCCAGCTGTTTGAGTAGATCTCCCTCACGCCACACCTGGTGGTAACGTATGACCAACGTACAGTATGTGGCTCTGTATTAACTATTATAATTGTGATTTATTGCACAAACATGTTTTCTGGAGAGCTCTGTGGGGTTAGGGTTAAGATCAGAGAACTTGTGTTTCCACATCCTGGTGGCCCCGCCCCACCAGACGGAGGCGGAGCAGAGAGTGATGGAGGAGTCCAGAAGAGTCTCTGTTTTGAGAACCATGGATCGACTCCCCCACCTCCCCACTCTCCATCCCTCCCTCCCAGGGGAGTGTCTTATCATACACCCCCCCCATCCCCTCTCACCCAGTCCCTCCATCAGGTCACTGTGTCCCTGTGTGTGTGTGTGTGTGTGTGTGTCCTCGTCCTCCCTGCTAGCTGTGTGACTCTCAGCGGTCTGAGACTCTGAGTCCTTTAAAGGATGAAACTTGAAGCTCTCTGTGTGTTTGTGATGAACTACAACAGACTGCATCGTGGGCTCTGTAGTCGCAGTGACCCCCAGCGCCAGTGATTGTGTGAAGCTATGATTGTTTCTAACGCTCTAACTCAGCGCTAACTATCTCTCTGGCTCTCGCTCGTCCTTCCTGTCTGTTCCTCCCTTCTCACTCCGTCATCCTCACCCCCTCGTCTCCCGCTCTCCTCCTACATGCTGCCTGTCCTTCCACTTCTGTGTCTCTCTCTCGCTCTCTTTCTGTCTCCGTCCTCAGTCTCTCCATCTCTCTCTGTCTGTCTCTCTGTCTGTCCTCAGTCTCTCCATCTCTCTCTGTCTGTCTGTTTCTCTCTGCTGTATCTGTCCTCCGTTCTCAGTCTCTCCATCTCTCTGGCTCTCTCTCCCTCTGTCTGTCTCTCTCTCTCTCTCTCTCTCTCTCTCTCCATCTCTCTCTCTCTCAGCCAGGGTCCTGACTGCTCCAACTTAAGGGGGGGTTGATGTGGTGGACAGATTTACAGACCTAACCTTGAACGCTGGCTGGTCTCTGGAGGGAGGGGTGGGGGTTGGGGGAGCGGTCTGGGGTGGGGGTGGGGGGGGGGGGGGGGGTCTGTCCACATGGCTGCCAGAGATCCTCCTCCTGATTTAGTGCCTGTGGTCTCAGTACTGCAGTACTAACCCTACTACTCACTGTTTTACTACGTTGCTCCCGGGACTATTATGGTGGAGGAGAGCTGAGCCGAACAGACCGCTGTATAACTACTACTGTATAACAACCCCTAATGATGTTACCCCCTAACCCTG
>PIJE02000940.1:0-65000 GCA_002895965.2 Coryphaenoides rupestris | reverse complement strand
GCTGCGGTCCCACCACTCCCCAGAGAACGCAGCGCGAGAGCGGAGCCGCGTACGGAACCTGAGACAGGCCTTCCACAGCCTGCAGGTACACACACACACACACAAGCCTGCAGGTACACACACACACACACACACACACAAACACAGCCTGCAGGTACGCACACACACACACACACACAGAGCCTGCAGGTACACACACACAGCCTGAAGTACGCACACACACACACACACAGCCTGAAGTACGCACACACACACACACACACACACACACACACACACCACACACTCATACATGCACACACGCACAGACACACACCCCCCACCATATTGTGTGTATATATTAAGGCAGCAGGTCCTCCCGTCCACTAGGCGGCGCTGCCCTCCGTGCCGCCGGACACCAAGCTGTCCAAGCTGGACGTGCTGCTGCTGGCCACCAACTACATCACCCAGCTGTCCGACACGCTGCAGAGGGGAGGAGCCTCCCAGCTCGGCCTGCCCCGCCCACCCAGGGGGGGGCTCCACCCCGTCAAGGTCAGCCTTGAGGCGACTCAAACGCACCCAAACACACAGCTCACCACCTGTCTGGGGAACCAGGTGTACAAACCATGTGCAGGGTTTAGACGGAACCGTTCCCAGGGTTTAGACGGAACCATTACCAGTGTTTAGACGGAACCATTACCAGTGTTTAGACGGAACCATTACCAGGGTTTAGACGGAACCATTACCAGGGTTTAGACGGAACCATTACCAGTGTTTAGACGGAACCATTACCAGGGTTTAGACGGAACCATTACCAGTGTTTAGACGGAACCATTACCAGTGTTTAGACGGAACCATTACCAGGGTTTAGACGGAACCATTCCAATGCCACCCGACTCCTCTCCATCTGAACGGCGTCAGGATGTTTCTTAATCTCTACTTCCTGTCCGTTGCAGAAGTGGCCGATGCGCTCGCTGCTCTACTGCGGTAACGTGGGAGAACTCCTCTCAGCCAATCAGAAGACAGCTCAGCCACAGGAAGTGACACGCCCACCAAGCCCTCCGTTTGAGGACAGCTGCGAATGACTTGGCGATGCAAACGTATTTTATTTGAATGTATTATATTAAAAACAGACATGCATCTCCTTGCCTTTATTTTACCGTAGTGCTGATGAGATGATAGCATCAATACTCAATAATGTGATCATATGCTTTGATCTGCACACACACACACAGGGTTAGGTTTCCCACTAAACTGCAATAATCACACAAACCCTGACCGCTATTCTCCACGCTGACCCGATGCAACCCAAGCACACTCAAATGTGATTGGTCCGTACTTCTCGGAACGACAAACTGAACTAACTAACCCAAGTGGTTAGTTAACTAACCCAAGTGGTTAGTTAATTAACCACTCACCTATTGGTCATTTAGTTAACCCCCAACCTCAACTCGTGGTTAATTTGTTACCTTCCAATTTCTATCCAGGTCTGGGAAATAAAGACGAGTGTGATGGGACTGAACCACAGAATGTTCCGAATGTTTCAAATGTAATTAAAATAAAACTTTTATCAGACTGAGCCGTAACTCTTCATGATGTCCTATTACAGGGATATGTGCTTGTTAGCTTGTATGGCTACGATTGCAGCTGTGTGTTAGCCTGGTAGTGTGTGTGTGTGTGTGTGTGTGTATGTGTGTGTGTGTGTGTGTGTGTGTGTGTGTTGGGGAGGAGAGGTTGGCCAGATAAGCGTTCCTCGTGGAGGAGTGGTTGTTATGGAAACTCTTGGCAGAGTGGCGTTCAGCTGTGGAGTGTTTGACCTTTGACCTGCTCCTATCTGGACTCCAAGCGGACGGTGAGTTCTGCTGTTCCAAACATCTCGTCCATCCCTGAAAGTCACGGAAACCAGGAGACCCCTGGGAGCCTGCGGTCTCTTAACCGCACACCTGGTAACCTGGTCAACACAGCCGTTAACATGGTTAACAGGGTTAGGGGTAACAGGGTTAGGGGGTAACATCATTAGGGGTTGACAGGGGTAACAGGGTTAGGGGGTAACAACATTAGGGGTTGACAGGGGTAACAGGGTTAGGGGGTAACAGGGTTAGGGGGTAACATCATTAGGGGTTGTTATACAGTAGTAGTTATACAGCGGTCTGTTCGGCTCAGCTCTCCTCCACCATAATAGTCCCGGGAGCAACGTAGTAAAACAGTGAGTAGTAGGGTTAGTACTGCAGTACTGAGACCACAGGCACTAAATCAGGAGGAGGATCTCTGGCAGCCATGTGGACAGACCCCCCCCCCCCCCCACCCCCACCCCAGACCGCTCCCCCAACCCCCACCCCTCCCTCCAGAGACCAGCCAGCGTTCAAGGTTAGGTCTGTAAATCTGTCCACCACATCAACCCCCCCTTAAGTTGGAGCAGTCAGACCCTGGCTGAGAGAGAGAGAGATGGAGAGAGAGAGAGAGAGAGAGAGAGAGAGAGACAGACAGAGGGAGAGAGAGCCAGAGAGATGGAGAGACTGAGAACGGAGACAGATACAGCGAGAGAAACAGACAGACAGAGAGAGATGGAGAGACTGAGGACAGAGACAGAGAGACAGACAGAGAGAGATGGAGAGACTGAGGACGGAGACAGAGAGAGAGCGAGAGAGAGACAGACAGAAGTGGAAGGACAGGCAGCATGTAGGAGGAGAGCGGGAGACGAGGGGGTGAGGATGACGGAGTGAGAAGGGAGGAACAGACAGGAAGGACGAGCGAGAGCCAGAGAGATAGTTAGCGCTGAGTTAGAGCGTTAGAAAACAATCATAGCTTCACACAATCACTGGCGCTGGGGTCACGCGACTACAGAGCCCACGATGCAGTCTGTTGTAGTTCATCACAAACACACAGAGAGCTTCAAGTTTCATCCTTTAAAGGACTCAGAGTCTCAGACCGCTGAGAGTCACACAGCTAGCAGGGAGGACGAGGACACACACACACACACACACACAGGGACACAGTGACCTGATGGAGGGACTGGGTGAGAGGGGATGGGGGGGGTGTATGATAAGACACTCCCCTGGGAGGGAGGGATGGAGAGTGGGGAGGTGGGGGAGTCGATCCATGGTTCTCAAAACAGAGACTCTTCTGACTCCTCCATCACTCTCTGCTCCGCCTCCGTCTGGTGGGCGGGGCCACCAGGATGTGGAAACACAAGTTCTCTGATCTTAACCCTAACCCCACAGAGCTCTCCAGAAAACATGTTTGTGCAATAAATCATCACAATTATAATAGTTAATACAGAGCCACATACTGTACGTTGGTCATACGTTACCACCAGGTGTGGCGTGAGGGAGATCTACTCAAACAGCTGGGCGGGCCTGCCCACTTGTGACGTCACAAGCAGACGGACATACACACACACACACGATAAGGAATAAAGACAACATGGGGAAGTCTAGCCACACATTCTTTATTTGTTCATCTTTTCTGTGTGGTGCCACCCAGTGAATAATTTTGCCACAAACTCGTGAATTTCTATATATATTTGTTTTACACACACATTTAAATGGTCATATCATGTCATCATCATCATCATCATCAAACTCTGGTTTTCACCACCGCTGGTGTGGTGTTGCCGTGGCTCTGGATGACTCAGGTCTTCAGGTTTCAGTGAAGGTCTGGACCAGCAGGTGACCAGCGGACGTCTGGGTGTGTTTGTGGGGAACAGAGGAGCATGGAAACCAGGCGGGTTTGAGGAGCACTTTAATCAGGACACAGTTCCACATCAACACAGCAGCCATGCAGGAATGTGGAGCAGAAGACTCAGGAGACGAATGGCAGCATAATAAATACCCCCACGTATTTATCATCACTGGAAATTACTAAGTGCAATGCTCCTACTGTCCTGCCCTCACAGAAGGATTCTCTAGATATAGATGCTCTTTAGTTCTGGTTACAGCATAGGGAAAGGTTTGAGAAGGTTTGAAAACTGCATAGGGAAAAGCTTCTCTCGGTAAGTAAGACTCTTGGAGAGAAACATTTATTGATAGTTAAATAAAACGTATCTATAGTGAAATGATTCCTACGGGAGGTTTCTCATAGGTACAATGATCTGGAGAAGGCCACTAATCAATGTTAATATTGATTTATACATCGATCAGCCACAACATTACCACCACCGACAGGTGAAATGAATAACCTTGATCATCTCGTTACCATGGCACCGGTCTCGGGGTGGCAGCAAGTGAACAGTCAGTTCAGTTATCTTATTTAGAATAAGGTCAATAGGTGTTGCGGTCCATGTGAACGTGGCCATGGATGCGCATTGGGGAGGGAAGGTGTCGGAACCCACAGGAGAGCTGCTGTAGCTGTAGCACAACCTGCTGACTCAGTGAATGCTGGCGATGGCAGACTGGGCCTGGCAGACTGCTGGGTACGGGACTCTCACCCCCGTGGGCACCGACGAAAGCGCCGACAATGGGCATGATGGCGTCAGAACTGGACCACGGAAGCGATGGAGGAAGGGGAGGTGGTCAGAGGAATCACGTGAGAAGAAGGCAAGTAGTGTGCAGCGTGATGGTCTGGGCAACATTCTGCCGGAATACCTAGGGTCCCGACATCCCATGTGGATGGTATTCCCGGTATTCCCTGATGGCAGTGGCCTCTTGCGGCAGGAGAATGCGTCCTGCTACTACACTGCACACATTGGACGCAGGAATGGTTTCAAGGGTTCAAGGGTGTTGACTCGGCCACCAAGCTCCCCAGATCTCAAGCCAATCTGTGGGATGTGCTGGAAGGAACAAGTCCGGTCCATGGAGGCACCACCTTGCACCTTACAGGACATAAAGTGGCAATTGCCAAGATTTCCGTTTCATGCTCTTAAGCGGTAATTGCTTCCAAACAGTGTCGCATAGATGACGCACCTGGGCCACGCCAGTTTACTCGAGCAGAGACCGATAAAACAGTACGTCACTTCGGCTTAAATGCTCTCTGGCGGACATCCACCGGACCAATCACTGCTGGGTGATGGAAGACCCCAGTCCGTAATATTAAAAAATACTGCATCAGTGGACCATCGGCTCAGTCACCGTTGTGTTAACTCGTTCGGTCATAGATGATGACTTTACAGACGTTCAGGACTCCTTCAGAGGTCTCGTTGAGTCCTCACCTCAACAGGTGAGCGCAATTTTGGCAGCACAAGGGGGAGCGACACAATATTAACCAGGTGGTTTTAATGTTGCGGTGTATCGGTGTATATCTTCATATTATATTATTTCAGAACCCCTGACTGTAAATAATAGATTATAAAAAAAAAAAGAAATCATGAAAACGAAGGCTTTGGAGGACGTTGCGGTCACAGTGAACTAACTATCGTCAGCCTATCGGAGCACTTGAGGGAGGAGCCGTTTGGAGAGACTAGCATTACAGGCACACACTTCAAGTAATTTCAGGTATGTAAAATAAACAATCAATAACAAATAAAAATCATCAAAAATATTATTAGATCCGTTCTGTTTCCAAATGAGGAACACATTTGTCAAAGGATGTAATTAAAAAATTTACAAAACGCTTCCAGGAACCATAGAAATGTTTTGATTGGCTGTGAATGCGGCGGCGGCGGCGATATCACGGGATGTAGCAGGTGTGCAAATTAAAACACAAATAAAAGAAAATAGAAAAACAAGATAAGGCAAATTAAAGACATTGAAACTCAAAGACCTCTGGCTCTATAAGCTCCAACACACACACACACACACAACAGTGCTACATCCCCATAGCTGCCCGTCATTCACTAAAAGACATTTCATGGTCCTGGCGCGTATACTATTTCACAGCTACATTTCAAACCCACGAAACGCAGGCAGGCCTTGTGTGAAGTTACCAAAAATATACAAATATATAATTCACAATATCATTTGTATAGGAGAAAATAATTATCAAAACTATGGAGGGGACACCACATTCTGTATGCTCTGTATAAAGGGGAGGAGATGAGAACGATGACATCACAGAGGCCCAGGCTGACCAGAGAGTCACATGACCTGAGGCGTTGTGATTGGCCATCGGTAGAACACATATAAACACACTGACCACAGAGAAAGAGAGAGAGACTGAGCTCAGGCAAATATCCAGTCCGGGGTTCCAATGAACAGTTTCACAGGTTCATTAAATATAAAAAAAACACACACACACACACACACACACACACACACACACACACACACACACACACACACACACACACACACACACACACACACACACACACACACACACACACACACACACACACACACACACACACACACACACAACACACTCACTGCCAACTTAATTTACCAGGAACACAAACTTAAGACCACACTTCAACTACACATAATACCGTTAGATTTAAGAAAATACAACACACACACACCAGCTGAGATCCCAGCTGCTGGAGGTTCTAAGACTTCAGTCTCCGCTGTATGGCTGGAGAACCCACCGGAGAACCCACTGGAGAAACCACCGGAGAACCCAGTAGAGAACCCACTAGAGAACCCGCCAGAGAGCCCACTAGAGAACCCACCGGAGAGCCCACTAGAGAGCCCACTAGAGAGCCCACTAGAGAACCCACTAGAGAACCCACTAGAGAACCCACTGGAGAGTGCAGGTCATTTGGCAACAGTAGTGTTGAGGGTTCGATCCCTACTCCCTATGCCCGACTCCTTGAGCAAGGCAGCTCAACCTCGATACCTTGACAAGCAGGAAGTGACATCACATCCGCAGGTTTCTTTGCGTGCTCCTGTTGGCAGGATGAGAGAGGCAGCTCTGGTCTGACCCGATGACCCCCGGCGCATGTCAAACTACATTGAAATTGGCAGATACCCAATCATTAATTATTGGCGTTAGGGGGCAGCGGTGTATCAGTGGTTTTGTCGAACAATAGCAGGCAGCGTTGTATGGTGGGGGGGGGGGGGGGGGGGAGGCTCCCAGTCGGCCGTGACCCCGCCGACCTTTCTTCTGTGCAAACAGGGCAATTTCGATCTTTGTTTCCAGCGAAACGGGGCCTTAACTCAAGTGTCCTGGTGAGAACCCTCCTCCCTCTAGTGGTGGGCGCAGCCTACCCTAAGGGTGGGTGTGGCCTCCTCTAGGGGTGGGGCGTGGCCTCCTTTAAGGGTGGGGCGTGGCCTCCTCTAGGGGTGGCCGTGGCCTCCTCTAAGGGTGGGCATGGTCTACTCTAAGGGTGGGTCGTGCGCCTCCTCTAGGGGTGGGCGTGGCCTCCTCTGGGGGTGGGTCGTGGTCTCCTCTAAGGGTGGGTCATGGCCTCCTCTAGGGGTGGGCGTGGCTTACCAGTAGCAGCCAGGGAGGTAAATACAGACGGACACACACTTGACAGAGCACACATCTCCCATCAGGTTTGACCCCAGTAATAATTATCTTCTTATATTAGTATATTCTCTTGGAGATAAAAGACATGTGCTTTTCACTTTCTTTACAAAAATAACATGTATAAAACACATCTAGTGTTAAACTCTTCTGCAGAGCAGTCTGTTGTGCGTGTCGAACTGATCCTCGGTGTGACCTTTGACCTCCGGGATGCGACCTGCGTCCTCGGGGGTCGTTAACGCAGTAGTGTTGGCAACTCCAGCGTCCAGTTGAGACTTCTAGTGGTTCCAGAGAGTGTGTGTGTGTGTGGGTGTGTGTGTGTGTGTGTTCACGACGTGTGTGTGTGTGTGTGTTCACGACGTGTGTGTGTGTGTGTTCACGACGTGTGTGTGTGTGTGTGTGTGTGTGGTGTGTGTGTGTGTGTGTACACAACGCATGGAGGTGTGTGTGTGTAGGGAGCAGGAGGAGATCAGAAGGCGGTCTCCTGGGTGGAGTGAGGGGAGGAGAGCGAGGTGGAGGCCAGAGGAAGTGGAGAAGGCAGACCAGCCTCCCCCGGCCTCCTCCCCTCCTTCACCTCCACCTCCTCCCCCTGCCCTACCTCTTCCTCCTCCTCCTCCAGCTGCCGGGGGTCCTTCTTCTCCTTCTGAGCCATCAGGTAGGGCTGGGTGTGCACCTCCTTGTGCTGCAGGAGAGCACACATTATGGTAAACAGATTGCATTCATATAGCACTTTTATCCAAAGCGGTTTAGGTGGTGTCTTGCTCAGGGACACCTCCACACTTAGCTAGGGGGAGCAGGTAGGGTTAGGTGGTGTCTTGCTCAGGGACACCTCCACACTTAGCTAGGAGGAGGAGCAGGTAGGGTTAGGTGGTGTCTTGCTCAGGGACACCTCCACACTTAGCTAGGAGGAGCAGGTAGGGTTAGGTGGTGTCTTGCTCAGGGACACCTCCACACTTAGCTAGGAGGAGCAGGTAGGGGTTAGGTGGTGTCTTGCTCAGGGACACCTCCACACTTAGCTAGGAGGAGGAGCAGGTAGGGTTAGGTGGTGTTCTTGCTCAGGGACACCTCCACACTTAGCTAGGAGGAGCAGGTAGGGTTAGGTGGTGTCTTGCTCAGGGACACCTCCACACTTAGCTAGGAGGAGCAGGTAGGGTTAGGTGGTGTCTTGCTCAGGGACACCTCCACACTTAGCTAGGAGGAGCAGGTAGGTTAGGTGGTGTCTTGCTCAGGGACACCTCCACACTTAGCTAGGGGAGCAGGTAGGGTTAGGTGGTGTCTGCTCAGGGACACCTCCACACTTAGCTAGGGGGAGGCAGGTAGGGTTAGGTGGTGTCTCGCTCAGGGACACCTCCACACTTAGCTAGGAGGGAGCAGGTAGGGTTAGGTGGTGTCTCGCTCAGGGACACCTCCACACTTAGCTAGGGGGAGCAGGTAGGGTTAGGTGGTGTCTCGGCTCAGCGGACACCTCCACACTTAGCTAGGGGGAGCAGGTAGGGTTAGGCTGGTGTCTCGCTCAGGGACACCTCCACACTTAGCTAGGGGGAGCAGGTAGGGTTAGGTGGTGTCTCGCTCAGGGACACCTCCACACTTAGCTAGGAGGCAGCCAGGTAGGGTTAGGTGGTGTCTCGCTTCAGGGACACCTCCACACTTTAGCTACGAGGAGCAGGTAGGGTTAGGTGGTGTTCGCTCAGGGACACCTCCACACTTAGCTAGGAGGAGGAGGTAGGGTTAGGTGGTGTCTCGCTCAGGGACACCTCCACACTTAGCTAGGAGGAGCAGGTAGGGTTAGGTGGTGTCTCGCTCAGGGACACCTCCACACTTAGCTAGGAGGAGCAGGTAGGGTTAGGTGGTGTCTCGCTCAGGGACACCTCCACACTTAGCTAGGGGGAGCAGGTAGGGTTAGGTGGTGTCTCGCTCAGGGACACCTCCACACTTAGCTAGGAGGAGGAGGTAGGAGTTAGGTGGTGTCTGCTCAGGGACACCCTCCACACTTGGCTAGGGGGAGCAGGTAGGGTTAGGTGTGTCTTGCTCAGGGACACCTCCACACTTAGCTAGGAGGGGGAGCAGGTAGGGTTAGGTGGTGTCTTGCTCAGGGACACCTCCACACTTAGCTAGGAGGGGGAGCAGGTAGGGTTAGGTGGTGTCTTGGTCAGGGACACCACCACACATAGTGAGGAGGCAGAGCTCGGGGATCGAACCAGCAACCTTCCCTATTGGCCAGACAAACCGCTGTTACCTCCCGAGACTTGTGGTCCACCTAATGCTAAGCTAGTGCAGCGTGGAGGAGGTGGAGGGATACCTTGTGGCCCAGAGGAGTGATGCAGCACAGCTTCTCCCTGTAGCGCTCCGGGAGGAAGAATAGCAGCGTTCCGAGTACCGGGAACACGGTGCCGGGAGTCAGCTCCTTCTCCTTCATGGGCCCTGGACACACACATCACCAACATGACATCATAGACCAAGCACACACAAACACACACACACACACGGGACCAGCAGTAGCTCATAGAGTATGTTTACCCGTCAGTAGGCTGACCAGCAGTCCTACCAGCACCACCGTAGCAGAGTTGTGAGCGCTGTACCACATGTAGGATAGAGAGTAGAGCGCCTCCAACCCACTGGGCCTGGACACAGAGAGAGAGAGAGAGGTTAACCCTACCTGAACACACACACAGACACACACACACACACAGACACAGACAGAGACAGAGAGAGAGATTTTTGATTTATAATTATTTATGATTATTTATGATTATTGAATGATTTCGCGGTGTAAACAACACATGCTGCCTCCGCTCCACAGCAGCCAGGACAACAACATGGACAAAATATTATATATATATATATATATATATATGAATATGTGATGTATTTATGATATATATGATATATATATAAATATGTGATGTATTTATTATATATGATAGATATATGAATATGTGATGTATTTATGATATATATGATATATATATATGAATATGTGATGTATTTATTATATATATATATATATATATTATATATATGAACAAGTGTGATATATTCTGTATATTATATTCAAAAAGAACTAAAACGGAGCAATGCTGAAGTACTAGAATACTAGGAGTCTTGCCAAATTATAGCATATAAAGTGTCAGTATAATATAACTATAATAACTATAATATAACTATCGTAACTATAATACAACTATCATAACTAATATAACTATAATAACGCTTATTAGCCTAATCCAAGCTGTTGTAAGAACACGAAGCTATGATATCTGTAGTATATTACTATACTGTCTAGTATATTACTATAATATCTGTAGTATATTACGATACTGTGTAGTATATTGCTATAATATCTGTAGTATATTACGATACTGTGTAGTATATTACTATAATATCTGTAGTATTACTATACTGTCTAGTATATTACTATAATATCTCAGTCACCTCAGTGTCACCGTCCCTATATTTGAATGTTGCAGATATTCCTGATGGTTGTCTTACTTTGAATCAGAATCAGCTTTATTGCCATAGTTTTTACAAACAAGGAATGTGCTTTTGGGAAATTAGTGCAAACCATTGAACATTAAACAGAAAGTAATAATATAGAAACATTTTTTTTTAATAACATTTACAGGGAAAAAAAAGCAATAAAAAGGTGCTATTTATTTTATTTATATTATTTGGTGCAATTTATATTTATAGGTATAAATATAAGGTGCAATTTATATTTATATATTTATATTGCACACAATATTGTGTTAATGTAACGCGGTAGTGTCCATAGGGGGTGGGAGTACCTTGTTGTTGCAAATGGACGTCATGTGTTGGTGTTTGTAGGAAGAAGAAGGTGATCCAGCTGGTGCCCGAGCATCTCCTGAAGAGGAGGAAGGCCTACCAGGCTATCAAGGCCACGCAGGCCAAGCTCGCCCTCCTGGACAAGAGAAAGGTATCAGCGGGGGTCGGGTCACTGGATGTGTGTGTAGAACTGTTATATATTGTCTGTAACTCTGTGCATTCCATCAGAAATGGTCTCGTACAATGGTATACACCTCTGATGCACTTCTTCACTGGCTAAACTACAACATTATCTCATGGAAGAGGCTAGTGATCAATAGGCTGGGCTTCTGGAGGAAGTTGAATGTTTAATCACTCTGGCCAATGCCTAACTGTTAATGTAGTAACGAGTCACGTATTAAAAATACCTTTCACTTAGTTTACCCTAAATGGTCAACCTTGTCTCACTCGAGAAAGAAAAAGGCATTCCGCATTACAGGTTAATCCATTAACAGAGCTGTAGGTGAGTTTTATCAAGTGTAACGTTGCTGGTATGACAAAATGGATTTAAAAGATAAGTACAATTGATCTGATTGGCCAAATAAGTGTCTTTGGGTTGAACATAGGTTATAGGTTCAAACCCCCACGTCCGCAGTCTACCTGTCGGCATCCTCGAGCAAGGAGCAAGGGACCCACCAGTGAGGTTGTGTTGGCTCTGTGCCCGCAGGTCTCCAAAGGTAAGCCGCTCCTCTTCAAGCGCCTGGAGGACCTGCTGCGGGAGGGCCACCGCGCCAGCAGGGACGAGACCCGCATCCGCAGGGCCAAGCTCCGCCCCCCCACCGCGCTACCGCCCAAGAACAAGCTAGCCTTCGCCGTGCGCATCAAGGAGTGAGTAGAGCTGCCGGCCTGTTGGTGTGCTCACGGGTCTAGACAACGTCAAGGTGTTTTATTGTCATCAGCAGTCTGATACTGCTCTAATCTGTGGTGTCTGTCTGGTACTGGTCATGTGGCAATGCCATTGTGGCCGTTATTTCAAAAGTAACTTTTCATGTCGTTCTCTTCAGGATTAAAGGCGTCAGTCCCAAAGTCCTGAGGGTCATCCATATGTTCCGGCTGAGGAAGCTCTTCAGCGGAGTCTTCGTCAAAATCAACAAGACCTCCATGGCCATGATGAAGGTGGTGGAGCCCTACGTAGCCTGGGGGTGAGTAGTAGCATGCCGCTAGCTGTGGCCTGGGATCAGTAGTAGGGATGTATGTGCTAACACGCAGGTCGGGATGGCGTCGGCTTTAATATCGTACTGCGAGGTCCCTAGCGGCGTACGCCTATCTACACTAAACCAGTCCATCTAATGACATAGACTATGGTCGCGTGTACAGAGCAGCCAGAAGAAGGTGCTGTATGATGGTTGTTGATGTTGCTGAGGGACCTCGCTAGTCCCGCTTGTCGGACCCCCCAGGTAGAGTGGACACTCCTCCGCTCCAGCTCACCATCGTCTCTCCCGCAGGTTCCCCAACCTCAAGTCCGTCCGGGAGCTGATCCTTAAGCGAGGGCAGACCAAGATCAGGAACCGGCGGGTCGCCCTCACCGACAACACCCTGATCGAGCAGCACCTCGGTACGGCCTGCAGGTTCTCCCGCCTCTGAGTACTGATCAGTGTGTCCTGGTGTCTGTGTATTATCTTGGTAGTACTTATCTGTGTATTGGTATAAGTACTGATCAATTGTGTCCTGCAGGGAAGCACGGCATCATCTGCCTGGAGGACCTGATCCACGAGATCTTCAGCGTGGGGAAGAATTTCCGTGTGGCCAACTGCTTCCTGCGACCCTTCAACCTATCGGTGGCTCGCCACGCCGCCCGCGACAAGGGCGGGGTCATGAAGGACATCGGAGGGCCCGGCTTCCGGGGGCCAGAGGTCAACGGCATCGTCAGACAGCTCAACTGAGCGCCCAGCGAGGGCACCGCCTGAGACTGTGTTTCTGTTTATAACGTTATAACGTGTGGTGTGGAGGAGGAGGAGGAGGAGGGACCTCTCTGGGATGCCTGGCTCAGAGACACCCGGGCAGCCAAGCCACCGGGAGGCGGGACCGATCCTCGCGGGGCTGGATCGATGCGGTGGATTAAAACCGTTTAAGGGTCTGAAGTCCAGAGCCTCGTGTATGTGAAGAACTCTAGACTGACCGAGGCGCCATGGCTACAAACCTTTACTAAGTCTTGACTGTGTTGTAAGAACTTCCAATAAACAAAGCAGTGGTCCTCGTGTTTTGAGAGGACAATCTGCTCGGTCTGCTCTCTAGAAACATGTACAGTGATTTCTTTATATTTTCAATAAACACTTTAACAACCTGTTCAGTATCGTGGTGTAAAGAAGCCTCGGATTGCTAGTTTCTCATTCCACATATGCTATCAATGAAGCCACCAGGGTTGGTAATTGTATGATATGGAGTGTTTTCTCATGAGACATCATCCCTTGGCTGTGGATCAGATCTATGCTATCGGATCTGAGGTGAGAACCGGGTCAGAACACAGTGGGCCCTATTTGTGGAACCAGGTAGTGGGGTTCGCCGGAGACAGAATCTCGCCAGCAGCGTGGCCCCTGGTGTTGGTCTGGTTCTACTCTGCGTAACTGGTGTGGTTCTACTTTACTTCATCACTGTAATTGGTCTATCTGTCACGTGGCAGACCAATTGCAAGCCAATTAGACCAGATACAGACCAATTAGACCAATTACATCATCACAGTACTGTGATTGGTCTGGTTCTACCTACGTCATCACATCGCGGTGCCGTGATTGGTCTGGTTCTACCTACGTCATCACATCGCGGTGCTGTGTGATTGGTCTGGTTCTACCCTACGTCATCGCGGTGCTGTGTGATTGGTCTGGTTGCACCGTGACCTAGTATGACGTCACGGTGACGTCAGGTTCATTAGCGGAGGCCCCGCCCCTCCTCCACCACCACTCGTTGCGACGCAACGAGAGGGGGCGGTCCTCCCAGTCGCCCCGCCCCCCCGTCCTGCACGAGGCGGTCGTGACGTCAGAGCCAGGGAGACGAGGCGGGAAGGAGCGGAGCGGGTCAGCGGTGAGACGGAGCGGTTCTGACGGATAACGACGTCTTGTGGACCGCAGAGCGGGTAGGATACTGACCGGCGGCGGGGCGGGTCGGGTCGTGACCGGCGTGACCGGCGGCGGGTCGGGTCGGGTAGGATACTGACCGGCGTGTCGGGTAGGATACTGACCGGCGGGTCGGGTCGGATACTGACCGGCGGGTCGGGTCGGATACTGACCGGCGGGTCGGGTAGGATAGGATACTGACCGGCGGCGGGTCGTGTGGCCGGGCTTGGTGTCCCGGGCTGGAGGTGAGGCTAGCACCGCTGCTAGCCGCCGAGGCTCGTAGCTCGTCCACACTGAATGAATGGAACCATTCTGGATCCGAGATGTGTGTGTGTGTGTGTGTGTGTGTGTGTGTGTGTGTGTCGTGTGTCGTGTTCGTAATGTCGTGTGTTTCAGTTGTACTATCGACCTGTCAGATAAGGAAACACATGTAAACATGATCACTGTGTGTGTGTAGATTCACTCCTACAGCTGTCCATACTGGGATGTGATGCCTGAATGAATGAAACAAGCAGTCTCTCAAGGGGGGGGGTTGTCTGTGTGTGGTCTCTTAGGGTGTGTGTGTGTGTGTGTGTGTGTGTGGTTGTGTGTGTGTGTGTGTGTGTGTGTGTCTCTTAGGGTGTGTGTGTGTGTGTGTGTCTCTCTTAGGGTGTGTGTGTGTGTGTCTCTTAGGGTGTGTGTCTAAATGTGTTCACATGAATCTCCCGGGAGGTTCTGAGTGAATCCGAGTATAATATCATTTCTGCATGAGTCACCATTGTACTCCTTTGTATTTTTCTATCCTTGAATATTGTTTAACCAGACCATGTCCATAGAGCGTCTGTCCCAAATGTGTTGTCATTTGGACTGGTGGTTATTCAGAAGAACATTTTTCCAAAACTATCTATCCAGTTTATTGAGGCAAAATTGTCAAATGCATGTCAAATAAGGCCTATAGCCAAAGTCCCCCAATCACAGGCTGAGATATGGGTGTTTGAAAATGCAAATATCTAAACCCCTAGAAACACAGTGTATCCAGATACTCTGTGACTATCTAATAAAGTGTCTGAAAGACAATTAATGCTCTCCTCAACCAACACAAGGTATCTTCTCCGAATTTAGATAGAGAGAAACCCACAATAAAATAAGAGTTAGTGTTTGTTATAGCGGTGGTAGTTGAAAACAGTCAACATCTACCACAGGTTTAGGTCACAAAGCCTGTGGGTCCTGGGGGTGAATGAACTGATCCTGGTGACTTGTCCTGTTTGAACATCAGCCTCATGACAAACTGACGACAAACCACAGTCTGCTCTCATGGGCAGGCCTGCAGGCTCAATGCACAGGGCTAGTTGACAATGACATGATATATAATATAATATAATATATATTATAGTATAATGTATATAATAGATGGATAGATATTGGTACCCTATGTGTTAGGCTGGCTCACACATTCCCTCACACATTCCGAGAGTTTCCCTGTTTAGCATTTGCTTTTCCGTTAGCTGCTTCCATTGACTTAGAGCAGTATTAGCAATTTACAGATATCTTGGTGTATCCTCCTCAATGAGTACTCAATAAGCCTTTTGTGGTTATGGTAGCTAGCTACAGCTGTGGTTATGGTAGCTAGCTACAGCTGTGGTTATGGTAGCTAGCTACAGCTGGTGCTAGGTAGCTACAGCTGGTGCTAGGTAGCTACAGCTGGTGCTAGGTAGCTACAGCTGGTGCTAGGTAGCTACAGCTGGTGCTAGGTAGCTACAGCTGGTGCTAGGTATCTCCAGTGTTATTTGCTGCAGCTGTGAATCTTCCCAGGTGCTATTAACCCTCCTAGCTCCTCACCAGGTTAACAACGGTTAACACTAGCAGCCTAGCCACACCCACTAGATAAACCATGGCCAATCAGCATCCCTGCCAGGCCGTTGCCTTGGGAACGATTGCCTCTCTGGCCCTTTTCTTCTACTGAATTCCTCGGTCCTGTTGCCAGTGTTTTATGGTCATGGTGTTGCACCTAGCTAGCTCTCTGTTCCTCTTCATCGGTGAGTCTCTGCTCTCATGTAATATGTGCAATGCTACATCTCAATATTACCTTTCATCATCATGTGCAATATTCCTCATGTGCAATACTACTCAATACCATTGGCAACTTGTTTTGTTTACTGAATATCTTGCCTGTATTTTCCCTTGGGCTAATTCACTGTACATTTGTAAATTTAGAATTGTATTTTTTTATTCTACAGTTTATTACTCTATTGTTTATTATTCTATTGCTATGCTTATCGTTGTTGGTATTTTGAGCAACCTCTGGCACAGGAATTTCCTTTGGGATTAATAAAGTTCTATCTTATCTTATTTCATGTCCCTTTGAAACATCGAAACCTCTTTAATCTCCAGATTTAATCAGTTATCTTCTCCTTTCTGACCGATGTCTCTCTGCTGTTAAATGGTAGAATGGTAGATCACACACATGATGACATGTAATGTGGTGAGGTGAACTCAGTCCAGTGTTTGGTTCTGTCTCCACGTCTGCTGGGAAGACTCCAGCCAAAACACTCGTCACACTATCCTGTGGAGACAAGATTGTATTATATTTCACATGCCTTGTTTGTCGGGTCACTGTTTTGTCAGTAATGATTATTTGGGATTAAGTACATTTCGAGGTGACTGTAGAATAAAGGGTGGACTGATAGCATTTGTTGATTGGGACGTTTTCGTTTGTCATTTGTATACCTTTTTTCCTTTCTCTCTGCATATCGGTGAACTAAAGGTGGGGTAGAGCCTAGGGGTTGCTAAGGAGATGGCTAGACAGCCTGCGTTATGTCATGTTGACCCAGCATGGAGGATTGCTCTGTTGTAAAGGTCTGCTAGAAGACACATTTAAAAATTGTGTTGCAAATATGATCATTACCAATTAACCAACTAATTGTGACTCATGTTCCAATCGCAATATCTGCCACCATGTCCAATCACAAAAAGTACAGTACCATATCGCTCAGCCCTAGTGTTAGCCTGTAGAACAACAAAAGTAGAAATGTAAAAGTAGATAAACTTGAAATGGTTTTATGATTCTAGGCAGACTTGTAGTCCAACCTCTACACTGAAGGAACATGCATACACATGGCACAGGCATGACTTTTGTCCTTTTTAGAGTCATTTACAGCCTCTGGACTTTGTGCAGATGGCCCACAATCAGGGGGCCATCTCGTGTGGATAACTGGTGAGCATTAGTGTCCCAGTTAGTATGGTTAACTGGGGAGACGTTTGCCTAGCCCAGCCTAGTGGTTAGTATGTCAAACTACGAGGCATTGGGGATCTTATTTCTAAAGGAGCTGGAAACTACAGCGTGTCGTGTTTGACCTCACATGACATCAACAACGTCCTTCATTCTTTACTTGTTTTTTCTCAATATTATCCGTTCACTGCAAATGCACTGAAATCGGAAAACACTAGGAAAACAGAACAACTGGACAATGATGGGCCAACAATCCCTCCAACAGTATGTGGCTTCACAGTGGGCTGTACCAACAACATATCCCCCCGCTCTGGTAACCATAGTGGGCTGTACCAACAATATATCTGTTTCTCCCCCCCCCATAACCACAGTGGGGTGTACCAACAACATATCCCCTGGTTCCCCAGGCTCCGCTGGTAAACGGGGCCCTGTTTCAAGAACCTTGGTATCCAGACTAACCAGATATTTTCCACCAGAATTCAGGGAATGGCAGAATTTAGGGTTTCTGATGCCAAGCTTAGACTGATCTCCCTTCAGTTACCGTGGCGACTCATGCTGTGAGTCCAACCTGGAGCTGACCTGCTGCATAGCTTAACGTGCTGGGCTACATAGCATGTCAGGCTACTTAACATGGGCGTCTTATCGTCTGGCACCCCGGGGTGAATAAAGGTTATTCAAGTTCCACGCTCGCTGGGGGGTCGTGCATGTCTCTGTATCGGTGTGTTTGGCTAGGAGGGGAGGAGGTGGATGCGGCTGGGAGGAGGTGTATTTTTCTTAGAGCTTGCTGCTGGAAAACTCTGAACACCTGCTGTGTGTAAACCCAGATGATTGACACATCTTCTGGTCATCCAGGGAGGCTGTGATTGGAGGACTGGAACAGGACACGCCCACTTGGTTGACGTTAATAAAGGAGCAGAGCGTGCAGTGAGTTGCCTCGACAGAGCAGGTGAGACCCACTCTTCATCTGTCTGTCTCTGTCCATCTGTCTGTCTCTATTGCTGTATCTGGATCTCTCCATGTGTGTCTGTCTCTCCATCTCTGCCTGTCTCTCTGCCTGTCTCTCTGCTGGTGGCGGGGATATTTACGATATTACGATGTCTGAGTGCCGGTATGATGTGTATTGTCATTCTGTAAATATTAAGACACGATCTTCAACACTTTCTGTGAGATGTTATCTTTTTGTGTTGCTTAAGCGATGAGATTAACTTGGGGTTTGGGTTCTGTTAAACAAATGAGGGTGAATAGAAGACAAAACAGTTGATGTTAATTGACTAATAGGTGACGAATAATGAGTATAACCACTCACTGTGTGAGTCTGTGATTACATTGCGTCAACAATGGAAAACCAGTAATGATCTGTCTGTCTCCCTCAGTGAGCATCTATATGGAGGAGGAGCCAACTTGGCCTTACTGAGCCACCGCCCCCCACCCCACCCCATAGCTTTTCACACGCTCCGCCCCCTCCCCCGCGGCATCATGGGAGACGTGGTCCAGATGCACTTTGGCACGGTGGACTACGTGATCTTTGTGCTGCTGCTGGTGGCGTCCGCTGGCATCGGCCTCTTCTACGCCTTCTCCGGCGGCCGGCAGAGGACCACACAGGTGAGCTGTGGGCGCAGGTAGGGCGGTGGGGGAGGGGGGGGGGGGGGGTGTGTTGCTAACCGTTAGCCTACAGATGCCCCCAGTACAGTGGGAGGCTGTGGTCTGACGCTAGCTCGTCCTGCAGGAGTTCCTGCTAGCCGACCGCTCCATGAGCTGCCTGCCGGTGTCCCTGTCGCTGCTGGCCACCTTCCAGTCGGCGGTGGCCATCCTGGGCGCGCCCTCGGAGGTGTACACCTTCGGCACCCAGTACTGGTTCCTGGGCTGCTCCTACTTCCTGGGCCTGCTCATCCCCGCCCATGTCTTCATACCCGTCTTCTACCGCCTGCGCCTGTCCAGCGCATATGAGGTACTCAGCAGCTAGCCCCTAATAGTACTGGGTAGGGCCAGGCTAGCTTGCCCAACCCAGTTAGCCCTACCCAGTTAGCCTAGCCCAGTTAGCATGACTCACCCTGCCTAATCTAACCCTAATCCTACCCAGTTAATCCTACACAGTTAGCCTTATCCAGTTAGTCCTACCGGGTTGGCCCTACAGAGTTAGCCCTACCTGGTTACCCCTACCCAGTTAGCATTGCCCAGTTCGCCCTACCCAGTTAGCATGGACCAGTGACCCCTACCCAGTTAGCATTGCCCAGTTAGCCCTATGCAGTTAGCCCTACCTAGTTGATTCTTACCCAGTTAATTCTTACCCATTTAGCCCTACCCAGTTACCATTGCCCAGTTAGCATTACCCAGTTAGTCCTACCCAATTAGCATGGCCCAGTTAGCCTAACTTGTTGTGTCTCCTGGTCAGTATCTGGAGCTGCGCTTCAACAAGACCGTCCGCATCTGTGGAACCGTAACCTTCATCTTCCAGATGGTAACTACCCTGTCATACGTGTTTTATTATGACATAATACATCATAACTACCTCATCATTGCTACTTAGCCTCCTGGCTCTGAGTGACAGCTCGTGGGCGTGTCTGTTTGTCAGGTGATCTACATGGGGGTGGTGCTCTACGCACCCGCCCTGGCCCTCAACGCAGGTACTGCACCTCGGATTACCTTCAGCGCGGCAGCATCGCTGTCACAACGTGCTCCTGAACACAGCATAACTTTTGTCGTTTGTGTTGCAGTTACCGGTTTTGACCTCTGGGGGGCGGTGTTGGCTATGGGCCTCGTGTGCACACTGTACACTGCTCTGGTAAATATACTCTATCCCTTAGCTTAGGCCTGATGTTAGCCCTTAGCATTGGCTGATGTTAGCCCTTAGCTTGGGCCTGATGTTAGCACTTAGCTTGGGCCTGATGTTAGCCCTTAGCCTGGGCTTGATGTTAGCCGTTAGCTTGGGCCTGACGTAGGCCCTTAACCTGTCATTGATGTTAGCCCTTAGCTTCAGGTTAACGTCCTGCCTTAAATTGCCCTTAAATTGAGGTTACCGTTAGCCCTTAGCTTCGGCCTGGGCTAACCTGCAGCGTGGCGGTTGGGTTCCCAGGGAGGCCTGAAGGCGGTGATCTGGACGGACGTGTTCCAGACGGTGGTGATGTTCGCGGGACAGCTAGCGGTGATCGTGGTGGGGACCAGCCAGGCCGGCGGCATCTCGGAGGTGTGGAGGAAGGCCGTCAACGGCAGCCGCATCGCCTCCCTGGAGTAAGGACGCCCCTGTCCTCCGTAGAGCTGCTGCTGCTAACGCTAGTGCTACTACTACTGCTGCTACTTTAGCCTTGCTGGTGCTAACTGCTGCGAGTGCTGCGACTACCACTGCTAATGCTACCGCTGCTAATGGTACTGTATGTGAATGAATGCGTCCGGCAGCCTGAACCCCGACCCCCTGGAGAGACACACCTTCTGGACGCTGGGTGTGGGTGGAGTCTTCCTGATGCTGGCGCTTTACGGGGTCAACCAGGCCCAGGTCCAGCGCTACCTCAGCTCCCGGACCGAGAGGGAGGCTGTCATGTAAGACCAGCCTCACTACACTTTCACTCTACACCTACACCACCCTACACCACCCTTCCCTATGTTCTCTGTGTTCCTCAGATGCTTGAAAGGTTCTTATGTTCTCCAGGAGATGGTTGAAGGTTCACCATGTTGTATAAGGGTCTCCATGTTGTGTGTGTGTTCTCCAGGAGATGGTAGAAGGTTCTCCATGTTGTGTGTGTTCTCCAGGAGAGGTTTGAAGTTTCTCCATATTGTGTGTGTTCTCCAGGAGATGTTTGAAGGTTCTCCATGTTGAGTGTGTGTGTGTTCTCCAGTAGATGTTAGAAGGTTCTCCATGTTGTATGTGTGTTTTCCAGGAGATGGCTGAAGGTTCTCTATGTTGTCTTCTCCAGGAGATGGCTGAAGGTTCTCCATGTTGTGTGTGTGTGTGTGTTCTCCAGGAGATGGCTGAAGGTTCTCCATGTTGTGTGTGTGTGTGTGTGTGTGTTCTCCAGGAGATGGCTGAAGGTTCTCCATGTTGTGTGTGTGTGTTCTCCAGGAGATGGCTGAAGGTTCTCCATGTTGTGTGTGTTCTCCAGGTCGTGCTACGTGGTGTTCCCCTGCCAGCAGATCGTTCTGTCTCTGGGCTGTCTCATGGGACTGGTGATGTTCGCCCGCTATGGAGAGGACAGCCCTCTGGACAAGGGCTACGTCAAGACCAACGACCAGGTGGGGGTCTCGGCCGCGCTCTTAATGTGTAGAGACCCTGGGTGCTGCCGCGCTCTTAATGTGTAGAGACCCTGGGTGCTGCCGCGCTCTTAATGTGTAGAGACCCTGGGTGCTGCCGCGCTCTTAATGTGTAGAGACCCTGGGTGATTGAGGTGTCGTGTGTTCCCCCGGCCTGTAGATGGTGCTCTACTTTGTGATGGACGTCTTCAAAGACCTGCCCGGTCTACCTGGACTCTTCGTGGCCTGTCTCTTCAGTGGAGCTCTCAGGTAACACTTATATAGAGAAAAGGGTGTTTTTATAGTTGGTAACGTATAGTATAGTTAATACCATAGATTCATTATAATGTAAAATAAATAATACTCTCTCTCTTCCCCCCCCCACCCTCCTTCCAGCACTATCTCCTCGGCCTTCAACTCCCTAGCAACAGTAACCATGGAAGACCTCATCAAGCCCCATTTCCCCTCCATGACCGAAGCCAAAGCTACGCTGCTCTCGAAGACGCTAGGTCAGTAGTTATACTGCTCTCCAAGACACTAGGTCAGTAGTTATACTGCTCTGTAAGACACTAGGTCAGTAGTTACACTGCTCTGTAAGACACTAGGTCAGTAGTTATACTGCTCTGTAAGACACTAGGTCAGTAGTTTTACTACTCTGAGACGCTAGGTCAGTAGTATACTGCTCTGTAAGACGCTAGGTCAGTCGTTATACTGCTCTGTAAGACACTAGGTCAGTAGTTATACTGCTCTGTAAGACACTAGGTCAGTAGTTATACTGCTCTGTAAGACACTAGGTCAGTAGTTATACTACTCTCTGAGACGCTAGGTCAGTAGTTATACTGCTCTGTAAGACACTAGGTCAGTAGTTATACTGCTCTGTAAGACACTAGGTCAGTAGTTATACTACTCTCTGATACGCTAGGTCAGTAGTTATACTGCTCTGTAAGATGCTAGGTCAGTAGTTACACTGCTCTGTAAGACACTAGGTCAGTAGTTACACTGCTCTGTAAGACACTAGGTCAGTAGTTACACTGCTCTGTAAAACACTAGGTCAGTAGTTATACTACTCTCTGAGACGCTAGGCCAGTAGTTATACTGCTCTGTAAGACACTAGGTCAGTAGTTATACTACTCTCTGAGACGCTAGGTCAGTAGTTATACTGCTCTGTAAGATGCTAGGTCAGTAGTTACACTGCTCTGTAAGACACTAGGTCAGTAGTTACACTGCTCTGTAAGACACTAGGTCAGTAGTTACACTGCTCTGTAAGACACTAGGTCAGTAGTTACACTGCTCTGTAAGACACTAGGTCGGTGCTCTCTAAGCCACTACTAAGGTTGGTCTTTACTAGGTCTGAACCGAGTCGTTCGAAGCTTCATTTGTACCGTTGACCTTTACTTTAATCCACATTTGAATGCTGTCCACTGAGTATCTGCATTTACTTGCCCCTCAGTCAGTGTTTCCCACGCAGTGATTGATTTGTGGCGCCCTGCCACAATATCAATATTGACGGCCACATATTGATTACCCTGACAGTGATTAACCTCTAGACTACCCTGGACTGTACAGTGATTAACCTCTAGACTACCCTGGACTGTACAGTGGTTAACCTCTAGACTACCCTGGCCTGTACAGTGGTTAACCTCTAGACTACCCTGGCCTGTACAGTGGTTAACCTCTAGACTACCCTGGCCTGTACAGTGGTTAACCTCTAGACTACCCTGGCCTGTACAGTGGTTAACCTCTGGACTACCCTGGACTTTACAGACTGAGACGTGTTTCCTGTGTTTTCCAGCGCTGGCCTACGGTCTGGTGTGTCTGGCGATGGCCTACGTTGCCTCCCTCATGGGTTCTGTGCTCCAGGTGAGTGACAGTTGAATCGTAATAAAGAGATTTTCAACGTATTAAAGATGCAGTGTGTAGAATTTAGAAGAGGCGTCTTCAACGGGTTGCGACCTGCAACTTCGCCATTAGGTGCCACTAGATCCTACATACTGCACCTTTTAAAGCAGGGGTGCCCACACTTTTTCAACTTGCGAGCTACTTTTAAAATGACCAAGCCAAAATGATCTACCTACACTAAAAATGCTAATGTTATCATTCATCCGATGAATGATAACATCTAATTTCTTTTTAATGGCATGCGATCTACCCGGACTTCCTTTGCGATCGACCGGTCGATCGCGATCGACGTATTGGGCACCCCTGTTTTAAAGGGTCCTGTTAACATACTGCTAAGACCCTGGAAGAGGTTGAGAACGGGTTGAGAACGTGTTCTGTCTCCAGGCTGCCTTCAGTATCTTTGGGATGGTGGGTGGACCCCTGCTGGGTCTCTTCTGCCTGGGCATGTTCTTCCCTTGGGCCAACTCCATCGTAAGTCCTGGAGTTCACAAAGTAGAGTTGCTTCAAACTAGTTCATAAACTTTCAAGATGGTGAAACTGTTGGGTGGACTCTGCCCGTCCCCCAGGGAGCTCTGGTGGGCCTGGCCTCAGGTCTGGTGATGGCCTTCTGGATCGGGATCGGCAGTTTTGTGATGCGCATGCCTGGCCCCGCCCCCCTGCCGCCTGTCAACGGGACGGTCCCGCCCCTCCTGGGCAACATGACCACGGTCGCCATGACGACGCTGATGAGCGCCATCACCCCCAAGCCAAGGTAACGGCGGCCCGTTCTAACACATGCCTCTGTGTGTTCAGGTAGGGCTAACTCTCTGTCTCTGTCTCTGTCTCTGTCTCTGTCTGTGTCTGTGTGTGTGTGTGTGTGTGTGTCTGTGTGTGTGTTCAGGTAGGGTTAACCTCTCTCTCTCTCTCTGTGTCCAGGCCCAGTGGGTTGGAGGCGCTCTACTCTCTATCCTACATGTGGTACAGCGCTCACAACTCTGCTACGGTGGTGCTGGTAGGACTGCTGGTCAGCCTACTGACGGGTAAACATACTCTATGAGCTACTGCTGGTCCCGTGTGTGTGTGTGTGTGTGTGTGTGTGTGCTTGGTCTATGATGTCATGTTGGTGATGTGTGTGTCCAGGGCCCATGAAGGAGAAGGAGCTGACTCCCGGCACCGTGTTCCCGGTACTCGGAACGCTGCTATTCTTCCTCCCGGAGCGCTACAGGGAGAAGCTGTGCTGCATCACTCCTCTGGGCCACAAGGTATCCCTCCACCTCCTCCACGCTGCACTAGCTTAGCATTAGGTGGACCACAAGTCTCGGGAGGTAACAGCGGTTGTCTGGCAATAGGAAGGTTGCTGGTTCGATCCCCGAGCTCTGCCTCCTCACTATGTGTGGTGGTGTCCCTGAGCAAGACACCACCTAACCCTACCTGCTCCCCCTCCTAGCTAAGTGTGGAGGTGTCCCTGAGCAAGACACCACCTAACCCTACCTGCTCCCCTCCTAGCTAAGTGTGGAGGTGTCCCTGAGCAAGACACCACCTAACCCTACCTGCTCCCCCTAGCTAAGTGTGGAGGTGTCCCTGAGCAAGACACCACCTAACCCTACCTGCTCCTCCTAGCTAAGTGTGGAGGTGTCCCTGAGCGAGACACCACCTAACCCTACCTGCTCCCTCCCTAGCCTAAGTGTGGAGGTGTCCCTGAGCGAGACACCACCTAACCCTACCTGCTCCTCCTTAGCTAAGTGTGGAGGTGTCCCTGAGCGAACACCACGCTACCCAACCTGTCCCTCCTAGCTAAGTGTGGAGGTGTCCCTGAGCGAGACACCACCTAACCCTACCTGCTCCTCCTAGCTAAGTGTGGAGGTGTCCCTGAGCGAGACACCACCTAACCCTACCTGCTCCTCCTAGCTAAGTGTGGAGGTGTCCCTGAGCAAGACACCACCTAACCCTACCTGCTCCTCCTAGCTAAGTGTGGAGGTGTCCCTGAGCAAGACACCACCTAACCCTACCTGCTCCCTCCGTAGCTAAGTGTGGAGGTGTCCCTGAGCGAGACACCACCTAACCCTACCTGCTCCTCCTAGCTAAGTGTGGAGGTGTCCCCTGAGCAAGACACCACCTAACCCTACCTGCTCCTCCTAGCTAAGTGTGGAGGTGTCCCTGAGCAAGACACCACCTAACCCTACCTGCTCCTCCTAGCTAAGTGTGGAGGTGTCCCTGAGCAAGACACCACCTAACCCTACCTGCTCCCCTCAGCTAAGTTGGTAGAGGTGGTCCCTGAGCAAGACAAACCTACCCTACCTGCTCCCCCTAGCTAAGTGTGGAGGTGTCCCTTGAAAAAAAGGCCCCCCCCCCCCCCCCCTTTTAAGGAAAAAACACCCCTCTAACCCCTAAAACCCTGCTCCCCCTTACGCTAAGTTGTGGGAGGTGTCGCCTGAGCAAGACACAACCAACGATACCTGCTCCTCCTAGCTAATGTGTGAGGTGTCCCTGAGCAAGACACCACCTAACCCTACATGCTCCCATCCTAGCTAAGTGTGGAGGTGTCCCTGAGCAGACACCACCTAACCCTACCCTGCTTCCTCCTCCTAGCTAAGTGTGGAGGTGGTCCCTGCCGCAAGACACCACCGTAACCCTACTGCTCCTCCTAACCTAAGTGTGGAGGTGTTCCCTCTGAGCAAGACACCACCTAAACCCTACTTGCTCCTCCTAGCTAAGTGTGGAGGTGTCCCTGAGCAAGACACCACCTAACCCTACCTGCTCCTCCTCCTAGCTAAGTGTGGAGGTGTCCCTGAGCAAGACACCACCTAACCCTACCTGCTCCTCCTAGCTAAGTGTGGAGGTGTCCCTGAGCAAGACACCACCTAAACCGCTTTGGATAAAAGTGCTATATGAATGCAATCTGTTTACCATAATGTGTGCTCTCCTGCAGCACAAGGAGGTGCACACCCAGCCCTACCTGATGGCTCAGAAGGAGAAGAAGGACCCCCGGCAGCTGGAGGAGGAGGAGGAAGAGGTAGGGCAGGGGGAGGAGGTGGAGGTGAAGGAGGGGAGGAGGCCGGGGGAGGCTGGTCTGCCTTCTCCACTTCCTCTGGCCTCCACCTCGCTCTCCTCCCCTCACTCCACCCAGGAGACCGCCTTCTGATCTCCTCCTGCTCCCTACACACACACACCCACATCGGACACACACACACACACACACACACACACACACAGACACACACACACACACACACAGACACAGACACAGACAGAGAGACAGAGACAGAGACAGAGACAGAGAGTTAGCCCTACCTGAACACACAGAGGCATGTGTTAGAACGGGCCGCCGTTACCTTGGCTTGGGGGTGATGGCGCTCATCAGCGTCGTCATGGGCCGACCGTGGTCATGTTGCCCAGGAGGGCGGGACCGTCCCGTTGACAGGCGGCAGGGGGGCGGGGCCAGGCATGCGCATCACAAAAACTGCCGATCCCGATCCAGAAAGGCCATCACCAGACCTGAGGCCAGGCCCACCAGAGCTCCCTGGGGGACGGGCAGAGTCCACCCAACAGTTTCACCATCTTGAAAGTTTATGAACTAGTTTGAAGCAACTCTACTTTGTGAACTCCAGGACTTACGATGGAGTTGGCCCAAGGGAAGAACATGCCCAGGCAGAAGAGACCCAGCAGGGGTCCACCCCACCATCCCAAAGATACTGAAGGCAGGCCTGGAGACAGAACACGTCTCAACCCGTTCTCAACCTCTTCCAGGGTCTTAGCAGTATGTTAACAGGACCCTTTAAAACAGGGGTGCCCAATACGTCGATCGCGATCGACGGTCGATCGCAAAGGAAGTCCGGGGTAGATCGCATGCCATTAAAAAGAAATTAGATGTTATCATTCATCGGATGAATGATAAAATTAGCATTTTTAGTGTAGGTAGATCATTTTGGCTTGGTCATTTTTAAAAGTAGCTCGCAAGTTGAAAAAGTGTGGAGCACCCCTGCTTTAAAAGGTGCAGTATGTAGGATCTAGTGGCACCTAATGGCGAAGTTGCAGGTCGCAACCCGTTTGAAGACGCCTCTTCTAAATTCTACACACTGCATCTTTAATACGTTGAAAATCTCTTTATTACGATTCAACTGTCACTCACCTGGAGCACAGAACCCATGAGGGAGGCAACGTAGGCCATCGCCAGACACACCAGACCGTAGGCCAGCGCTGGAAAACACAGGAAACACGTCTCAGTCTGTAAAGTCCAGGGTAGTCCAGAGGTTAACCACTGTACAGGCCAGGGTAGTCTAGAGGTTAACCACTGTACAGGCCAGGGTAGTCTAGAGGTTAACCACTGTACAGGCCAGGGTAGTCTAGAGGTTAACCACTGTACAGTCCAGGGTAGTCTAGAGGTTAACCACTGTACAGTCCAGGGTAGTCTAGAGGTTAATCACTGTACAGTCCAGGGTAGTCTAGAGGTTAATCACTGTCAGGGTAATCAATATGTGGCCGTCCATATTGATATTGTGGCAGGGCGCCACAAATCAATCACTGCATGGGAAACACTGACTGAGGGGCAAGTAAATGCAGATACTCAGTGGACAGCATTCAAATGTGGATTAAAGTAAAGGTCAACGGTACAAATGAAGCTTCGAACGACTCGGTTCAGACCTAGTAAAGACCAACCTTAGTAGTGGCTTAGAGAGCACCGACCTAGTGTCTTACAGAGCAGTGTAACTACTGACCTAGTGTCTTACAGAGCAGTGTAACTACTGACCTAGTGTCTTACAGAGCAGTGTAACTACTGACCTAGTGTCTTACAGAGCAGTATAACTACTGACCTAGTGTCTTACAGAGCAGTATAACTACTGACCTAGCGTCTCAGAGAGTAGTATAACTACTGACCTAGTGTCTTACAGAGCAGTATAACTACTGACCTAGCGTCTCAGAGAGTAGTATAACTACTGACCTAGTGTCTTACAGAGCAGTATAACTACTGACCTAGTGTCTTACAGAGCAGTATAACTACTGACCTAGTGTCTTACAGAGCAGTGTAACTACTGACCTAGCATCTTACAGAGCAGTATAACTACTGACCTAGCGTCTCAGAGAGTAGTATAACTACTGACCTAGTGTCTTACAGAGCAGTATAACTACTGACCTAGTGTCTTACAGAGCAGTATAACTACTGACCTAGCGTCTCAGAGAGTAGTATAACTACTGACCTAGTGTCTTACAGAGCAGTATAACTACTGACCTAGTGTCTTACAGAGCAGTATAACTACTGACCTAGTGTCTTACAGAGCAGTATAACTACTGACCTAGTGTCTTACAGAGCAGTATAACTACTGACCTAGCGTCTCAGAGAGTAGTATAACTACTGACCTAGTGTCTTACAGAGCAGTATAACTACTGACCTAGTGTCTTACAGAGCAGTGTAACTACTGACCTAGTGTCTTACAGAGCAGTATAACTACTGACCTAGTGTCTTGGAGAGCAGTATAACTACTGACCTAGCGTCTTCGAGAGCAGCGTAGCTTTGGCTTCGGTCATGGAGGGGAAATGGGGCTTGATGAGGTCTTCCATGGTTACTGTTGCTAGGGAGTTGAAGGCCGAGGAGATAGTGCTGGAAGGAGGGTGGGGGGGGGGAAGAGAGAGAGTATTATTTATTTTACATTATAATGAATCTATGGTATTAACTATACTATACGTTACCAACTATAAAAACACCCTTTTCTCTATATAAGTGTTACCTGAGAGCTCCACTGAAGAGACAGGCCACGAAGAGTCCAGGTAGACCGGGCAGGTCTTTGAAGACGTCCATCACAAAGTAGAGCACCATCTACAGGCCGGGGGAACACACGACACCTCAATCACCCAGGGTCTCTACACATTAAGAGCGCGGCAGCACCCAGGGTCTCTACACATTAAGAGCGCGGCAGCACCCAGGGTCTCTACACATTAAGAGCGCGGCCGAGACCCCCACCTGGTCGTTGGTCTTGACGTAGCCCTTGTCCAGAGGGCTGTCCTCTCCATAGCGGGCGAACATCACCAGTCCCATGAGACAGCCCAGAGACAGAACGATCTGCTGGCAGGGGAACACCACGTAGCACGACCTGGAGAACACACACAACATGGAGAACCTTCAGCCATCTCCTGGAGAACACACACACACAACATGGAGAACCTTCAGCCATCTCCTGGAGAACACACACACACACACACAACATGGAGAACCTTCAGCCATCTCCTGGAGAACACACACACACACACACAACATGGAGAACCTTCAGCCATCTCCTGGAGAAGACAACATAGAGAACCTTCAGCCATCTCCTGGAAAACACACATACAACATGGAGAACCTTCTAACATCTACTGGAGAACACACACACACTCAACATGGAGAACCTTCAAACATCTCCTGGAGAACACACACAATATGGAGAAACTTCAAACCTCTCCTGGAGAACACACACAACATGGAGAACCTTCTACCATCTCCTGGAGAACACACACACAACATGGAGACCCTTATACAACATGGTGAACCTTCAACCATCTCCTGGAGAACATAAGAACCTTTCAAGCATCTGAGGAACACAGAGAACATAGGGAAGGGTGGTGTAGGGTGGTGTAGGTGTAGAGTGAAAGTGTAGTGAGGCTGGTCTTACATGACAGCCTCCCTCTCGGTCCGGGAGCTGAGGTAGCGCTGGACCTGGGCCTGGTTGACCCCGTAAAGCGCCAGCATCAGGAAGACTCCACCCACACCCAGCGTCCAGAAGGTGTGTCTCTCCAGGGGGTCGGGGTTCAGGCTGCCGGACGCATTCATTCACATACAGTACCATTAGCAGCGGTAGCATTAGCAGTGGTAGTCGCAGCACTCGCAGCAGTTAGCACCAGCAAGGCTAAAGTAGCAGCAGTAGTAGTAGCACTAGCGTTAGCAGCAGCAGCTCTACGGAGGACAGGGGCGTCCTTACTCCAGGGAGGCGATGCGGCTGCCGTTGACGGCCTTCCTCCACACCTCCGAGATGCCGCCGGCCTGGCTGGTCCCCACCACGATCACCGCTAGCTGTCCCGCGAACATCACCACCGTCTGGAACACGTCCGTCCAGATCACCGCCTTCAGGCCTCCCTGGGAACCCAACCGCCACGCTGCAGGTTAGCCCAGGCCGAAGCTAAGGGCTAACGGTAACCTCAATTTAAGGGCAATTTAAGGCAGGACGTTAACCTGAAGCTAAGGGCTAACATCAATGACAGGTTAAGGGCCTACGTCAGGCCCAAGCTAACGGCTAACATCAAGCCCAGGCTAAGGGCTAACATCAGGCCCAAGCTAAGTGCTAACATCAGGCCCAAGCTAAGGGCTAACATCAGCCAATGCTAAGGGCTAACATCAGGCCTAAGCTAAGGGATAGAGTATATTTACCAGAGCAGTGTACAGTGTGCACACGAGGCCCATAGCCAACACCGCCCCCCAGAGGTCAAAACCGGTAACTGCAACACAAACGACAAAAGTTATGCTGTGTTCAGGAGCACGTTGTGACAGCGATGCTGCCGCGCTGAAGGTAATCCGAGGTGCAGTACCTGCGTTGAGGGCCAGGGCGGGTGCGTAGAGCACCACCCCCATGTAGATCACCTGACAAACAGACACGCCCACGAGCTGTCACTCAGAGCCAGGAGGCTAAGTAGCAATGATGAGGTAGTTATGATGTATTATGTCATAATAAAACACGTATGACAGGGTAGTTACCATCTGGAAGATGAAGGTTACGGTTCCACAGATGCGGACGGTCTTGTTGAAGCGCAGCTCCAGATACTGACCAGGAGACACAACAAGTTAGGCTAACTGGGCCATGCTAATTGGGTAGGACTAACTGGGTAATGCTAACTGGGCAATGGTAACTGGGTAGGGCTAAATGGGTAAGAATTAACTGGGTAAGAATCAACTAGGTAGGGCTAACTGCATAGGGCTAACTGGGCAATGCTAACTGGGTAGGGGTCACTGGTCCATGCTAACTGGGTAGGGCGAACTGGGCAATGCTAACTGGGTAGGGGTAACCAGGTAGGGCTAACTCTGTAGGGCCAACCCGGTAGGACTAACTGGATAAGGCTAACTGTGTAGGATTAACTGGGTAGGATTAGGGTTAGATTAGGCAGGGTGAGTCATGCTAACTGGGCTAGGCTAACTGGGTAGGGCTAACTGGGTTGGGCAAGCTAGCCTGGCCCTACCCAGTACTATTAGGGGCTAGCTGCTGAGTACCTCATATGCGCTGGACAGGCGCAGGCGGTAGAAGATGGGTATGAAGACGTGGGCGGGGATGAGCAGGCCCAGGAAGTAGGAGCAGCCCAGGAACCAGTACTGGGTGCCGAAGGTGTACACCTCCGAGGGCGCGCCCAGGATGGCCACCGCCGACTGGAAGGTGGCCAGCAGCGACAGGGACACCGGCAGGCAGCTCATGGAGCGGTCGGCTAGCAGGAACTCCTGCAGGACGAGCTAGCGTCAGACCACAGCCTCCCACTGTACTGGGGGCATCTGTAGGCTAACGGTTAGCAACACACCCCCCCCCCCCCTCCCCCACCGCCCTACCTGCGCCCACAGCTCACCTGTGTGGTCCTCTGCCGGCCGCCGGAGAAGGCGTAGAAGAGGCCGATGCCAGCGGACGCCACCAGCAGCAGCACAAAGATCACGTAGTCCACCGTGCCAAAGTGCATCTGGACCACGTCTCCCATGATGCCGCGGGGGAGGGGGCGGAGCGTGTGAAAGCTATGGGGTGGGGTGGGGGGCGGTGGCTCAGTAAGGCCAAGTTGGCTCCTCCTCCATATAGATGCTCACTGAGGGAGACAGACAGATCATTACTGTTTTCCATTGTTGACGCAATGTAATCACAGACTCACACAGTGAGTGTTATCTCATTATTCGTCACCTATTAGTCAATTAACATCAACTGTTTTGTCTTCTATTCACCCTCATTTGTTTAACAGAACCCAAACCCCAAGTTAATCTCATCGCTTAAGCAACACAAAAAGATAACATCTCACAGAAAGTGTTGAAGATCGTGTCTTAATATTTACAGAATGACAATACACATCATACCGGCACTCAGACATCGTAATATCGTAAATATCCCCGCCACCAGCAGAGAGACAGGCAGAGAGACAGGCAGAGATGGAGAGACAGACACACATGGAGAGATCCAGATACAGCAATAGAGACAGACAGATGGACAGAGACAGACAGATGAAGAGTGGGTCTCACCTGCTCTGTCGAGGCAACTCACTGCACGCTCTGCTCCTTTATTAACGTCAACCAAGTGGGCGTGTCCTGTTCCAGTCCTCCAATCACAGCCTCCCTGGATGACCAGAAGATGTGTCAATCATCTGGGTTTACACACAGCAGGTGTTCAGAGTTTTCCAGCAGCAAGCTCTAAGAAAAATACACCTCCTCCCAGCCGCATCCACCTCCTCCCCTCCTAGCCAAACACACCGATACAGAGACATGCACGACCCCCCAGCGAGCGTTGGAACTTGAATAACCTTATTCACCCCGGGGTGCCAGACGATAAGACGCCCATGTTAAGTAGCCTGACATGCTTATGTAGCCCAGCACGTTAAGCTATGCAGCAGGTCAGCTCCAGGTTGGACTCACAGCATGAGTCGCCACGGTAACTGAAGGGAGATCAGTCTAAGCTTGGCATCAGAAACCCTAAATTCTGCCATTCCCTGAATTCTGGTGGAAAATATCTGGTTAGTCCTGGATACCAAGGTTCTTGAAACAGGGCCCGTTTACCAGCGGAGGCCTGGGGAACCAGGGGATATGTTGTTGGTACACCCCACTGTGGTTATGGGGGGGGGAGAAACAGATATATTGTTGGTACAGCCCACTATGGTTACCAGAGCGGGGGGATATGTTGTTGGTACAGCCCACTGTGAAGCCACATACTGTTGGAGGGATTGTTGGCCCATCATTGTCCAGTTGTTCTGTTTTCCTAGTGTTTTCCGATTTCAGTGCATTTGCAGTGAACGGATAATATTGAGAAAAAACAAGTAAAGAATGAAGGACGTTGTTGATGTCATGTGAGGTCAAACACGACACGCTGTAGTTTCCAGCTCCTTTAGAAATAAGATCCCCAATGCCTCGTAGTTTGACATACTAACCACTAGGCTGGGCTAGGCAAACGTCTCCCCAGTTAACCATACTAACTGGGACACTAATGCCTCACCAGTTATCCACACGAGATGGCCCCCTGATTGTGGGCCATCTGCACAAAGTCCAGAGGCTGTAAATGACTCTAAAAAGGACAAAAGTCATGCCTGTGCCATGTGTATGCATGTTCCTTCAGTGTAGAGGTTGGACTACAAGTCTGCCTAGAATCATAAAACCATTTCAAGTTTATCTACTTTTACATTTCTACTTTTGTTGTTCTACAGGCTAACACTAGGGCTGAGCGATATGGTACTGTACTTTTTGTGATTGGACATGGTGGCAGATATTGCGATTGGAACATGAGTCACAATTAGTTGGTTAATTGGTAATGATCATATTTGCAACACAATTTTTAAATGTGTCTTCTAGCAGACCTTTACAACAGAGCAATCCTCCATGCTGGGTCAACATGACATAACGCAGGCTGTCTAGCCATCTCCTTAGCAACCCCTAGGCTCTACCCCACCTTTAGTTCACCGATATGCAGAGAGAAAGGAAAAAGGTATACAAATGACAAACGAAAACGTCCCAATCAACAAATGCTATCAGTCCACCCTTTATTCTACAGTCACCTCGAAATGTACTTAATCCCAAATAATCATTACTGACAAAACAGTGACCCGACAAACAAGGCATGTGAAATATAATACAATCTTGTCTCCACAGGATAGTGTGACGAGTGTTTTGGCTGGAGTCTTCCCAGCAGACGTGGAGACAGAACCAAACACTGGACTGAGTTCACCTCACCACATTACATGTCATCATGTGTGTGATCTACCATTCTACCATTAACAGCAGAGAGACATCGGTCAGAAAGGAGAGAATAACTGATTAAATCTGGAGACTTAAAGAGGTTTCGATGTTTCAAAGGCGACATGAAATAAGATAAGATAGAACTTTATTAATCCCAAAGGAAATTCCTGTGCCAGAGGTTGCTCAAAATACCAACAACGAATAAGCATAGCAATAGAATACATAAACAAATAGAGTAATAAACTGTAGAATAAAAAAATACAATTCTAAATTTACAAATGTACAGTGAATTAGCCCAAGGGAAAATACAGGCAAGATATTCAGTAAACAAAACAAGTTGCCAATGGTATTGAGTAGTATTGCACATGAGGAATATTGCACATGATGATGAAAGGTAATATTGAGATGTAGCATTGCACATATTACATGAGAGCCAGAGACTCACCGATGAAGAGGAACAGAGAGCTAGCTAGGTGCAACACCATGACCATAAAACACTGGCAACAGGACCGAGGAATTCAGTAGAAGAAAAGGGCCAGAGAGGCAATCGTTCCCAAGGCAACGGCCTGGCAGGGATGCTGATTGGCCATGGTTTATCTAGTGGGTGTGGCTAGGCTGCTAGTGTTAACCGTTGTTAACCTGGTGAGGAGCTAGGAGGGTTAATAGCACCTGGGAAGATTCACAGCTGCAGCAAATAACACTGGAGATACCTAGCACCAGCTGTAGCTACCTAGCACCAGCTGTAGCTACCTAGCACCAGCTGTAGCTAGCTACCCTAGCCACCAGCTGTAAGCTAGCTACCCATAACCACAAGCTGTAGGCTAGCTACCATAACCACAAAAGGCTTATTGAGTACTCATTGAGGAGGATACACCAAGATATCTGTAAATTGCTAATACTGCTCTAAGTCAATGGAAGCAGCTAACGGAAAAGCAAATGCTAAACAGGGAAACTCTCGGAATGTGTGAGGGAATGTGTGAGCCAGCCTAACACATAGGGTACCAATATCTATCCATCTATTATATACATTATACTATAATATATATTATATTATATTATATATCATGTCATTGTCAACTAGCCGCTGTGCATTGAGCCTGCAGGCCTGCCCATGGAGAGCAGACTGTGGTTTGTCGTCAGTTTGTCGATGAGGCTGATGTTCAAACAGGACAAGTCACCAGGATCAGTTCATTCACCCCCAGGACCCACAGGCTTCTGTGACCACTAACCTGTGGTAAGATGTTGACTGTTTTCAACTACCACCGCTATAACAAACACTAACTCTTATTTTATGTGGGTTTCTCTCTATCTAAATTCGGGAGGAAGATACCTTGTGTGGTTGAGGAGAGCATTAATTGTCTTTCAGACCACCTTTATTAGATAGTCACAGAGTATCTGGATACCACTGTGTTTCTAGGGGTTTAGATATTTGCATTTTCAAACACCCAGTATCTCAGCCTGCTGGATTGGGGGACTTTGGCTATAGGCCTTATTTGACATGCATTTGACAATTTTGCCTCAATAAACTGGATAGATAGTTTTGGAAAAATGTTCTTCTGAATAACCACCAGTCCAAATGACAACACATTTGGGACAGACGCTCTATGGACATGGTCTGGTTAAACAATATTCAAGGATAGAAAAATACAAAGGAGTACAATGGTGACTCATGCAGAAATGATATTATACTCGGATTCACTCAGAACCTCCCGGGAGATTCATGTGAACACATTTAGACACACACCCTAAGAGACACACACACACACACCCTAAGAGAGACACACACACACACACACACACACACGCACACACACACACGCACACACACACACACCCTAAGAGACACACACAGACACCCCCCCCCTTGAGAGACTGCTTGTTTTCATTCATTCAGGCATCACATCCCAGTTATGGACAGCTGTAGGAGTGAATCTACACACACACAGTGATCATGTTTACATGTGTTTCCTTATCTGACAGGTCGATAGTACAACTGAAACACACGACACACGACACACCACACACACACACACACACACACATCTCGGATCCAGAATGGTTCCATTCATTCAGTGTGGACGAGCTACGAGCCTCGGCGGCTAGCAGCGGTGCTAGCCTCACCTCCAGCCCGGGACACCAAGCCCGGCCACACGACCCGCCGCCGGTCAGTATCCTATCCTACCCGACCCGCCGGTCAGTATCCGACCCGACCCGCCGGTCAGTATCCGACCCGACCCGCCGGTCAGTATCCTACCCGACACGCCGGTCAGTATCCTACCCGACCCCGACCCGCCGCCGGTCACGACCCCGACCCGACCCGACCGACACCCGCCCCCCGTTACCCGACCCGACCCGCCCCGCCGCCGGTCAGTATCCTACCCGCTCTGCGGTCCACAAGACGTCGTTATCCGTCAGAACCGCTCCGTCTCACCGCTGACCCGCTCCGCTCCTTCCCGCCTCGTCTCCCTGGCTCTGACGTCACGACGCCTCGTGCAGGACGGGGGGGCGGGCGACTGGGAGGACCCGCCCCCTCTCGTTGCCGTCGCAACGAGTGGTGGTGGAGGAGGGGCGGGGCCTCCCGCTAATGAACTGACGTCACCGTGACGTCATACTAGGTCACGGTGCAACCAGACCAATCACACAGCACCGCGATGACGTAGGGTAGAACCAGACCAATCACACAGCACCGCGATGTGATGACGTAGGTAGAACCAGACCAATCACGGCACCGCGATGTGATGACGTAGGTAGAACCAGACCAATCACAGTACTGTGATGATGTAATTGGTCTAATTGGTCTGTATCTGGTCTAATTGGCTTGCAATTGGTCTGCCACGTGACAGATAGACCAATTACAGTGATGAAGTAAAGTAGAACCACACCAGTTACGCAGAGTAGAACCAGACCAACACCAGGGGCCACGCTGCTGGCGAGATTCTGTCTCCGGCGAACCCCACTACCTGGTTCCACAAATAGGGCCCACTGTGTTCTGACCCGGTTCTCACCTCAGATCCGATAGCATAGATCTGATCCACAGCCAAGGGATGATGTCTCATGAGAAAACACTCCATATCATACAATTACCAACCCTGGTGGCTTCATTGATAGCATATGTGGAATGAGAAACTAGCAATCCGAGGCTTCTTTACACCACGATACTGAACAGGTTGTTAAAGTGTTTATTGAAAATATAAAGAAATCACTGTACATGTTTCTAGAGAGCAGACCGAGCAGATTGTCCTCTCAAAACACGAGGACCACTGCTTTGTTTATTGGAAGTTCTTACAACACAGTCAAGACTTAGTAAAGGTTTTTAGCCATGGCGCTCGGTCAGTCTAGAGTTCTTCACATAACACGAGGCTCTGGACTTCAGACCCTTAAACGGTTTTAATCCACCGCATCGATCCAGCCCCGCGAGGATCGGTCCCGCCTCCCGGTGGCTTGGCTGCCCGGGTGTCTCTGAGCCAGGCATCCCAGAGAGGTCCCTCCTCCTCCTCCTCCTCCACACCACACGTTATAACGTTATAAACAGAAACACAGTCTCAGGCGGTGCCCTCGCTGGGCGCTCAGTTGAGCTGTCTGACGATGCCGTTGACCTCTGGCCCCCGGAAGCCGGGCCCTCCGATGTCCTTCATGACCCCGCCCTTGTCGCGGGCGGCGTGGCGAGCCACCGATAGGTTGAAGGGTCGCAGGAAGCAGTTGGCCACACGGAAATTCTTCCCCACGCTGAAGATCTCGTGGATCAGGTCCTCCAGGCAGATGATGCCGTGCTTCCCTGCAGGACACAATTGATCAGTACTTATACCAATACACAGATAAGTACTACCAAGATAATACACAGACACCAGGACACACTGATCAGTACTCAGAGGCGGGAGAACCTGCAGGCCGTACCGAGGTGCTGCTCGATCAGGGTGTTGTCGGGTGAGGGCGATCCCGCCGGTTTCCTGATCTTGGTCTGCCCTCGCTTAAGGATCAGCTCCCGGACGGACTTGAGGTTGGGGAACCCTGCGGGAGAGACGATGGTGAGCTGGAGCGGAGGAGTGTCCACTCTACCTGGGGGGTCCGACAAGCGGACTAGCGAGGTCCCTCAGCACATCAACAACCATCATACAGCACCTTCTTCTGGCTGCTCTGTACACGCGACCAATAGTCTATGTCATTAGATGGACTGGTTAGTGTAGATAGGGCGTACGCCGCTAGGGACCTCGCAGTACGATATTAAAGCCGACGCCATCTCCGACCTGCGTGTTAGCACATACATCCCTACTAACTGATCCCAGGCCACAGCTAGCGGCATGCTACTACTCACCCCCAGGCTACGTAGGGCTCCACACGCTTTCATCCATGGCCATGGAGGTCTTGTTGATTTTGACGAAAGACTCGCTGAAGAGCTTCCTCAGCCGGAACATATGGATGACCCCTCAGGACTTTGGGACTGACGCCTTTAATCCTGAAGAGAACGAACATGAAAAGTTACTTTGAAATAACGGCCACAATGGCATTGCACATGACCCAGTACCAAGACAGACACCACAGTTTATTAGAGGCTGTATCAGACTGCCTGATGACAATTAAAACAACCTTGACTGTTGTCTACGACCCCGATGAGCACCACCAACAGGCGGCAGCTCTACTCACTACCTTGATGCGGCACGGCGGAAAGGCTAGCTTGTTTCTTGGGCGGTAGCGCCGGTGGCGGGGGCGGAGGCTTGGCCCCTGCGGATGCGGGTCTCGTCCCTGCTGGCGCGGTGGCCCTCCCCGCAGCAGGTCCTCCAAGGCGCTTGAAGAGGAGCGGCTTACCTTTGGAGACCTGCGGCACAGAGCCCAACACAACCTCACTGGTGGGTCCCTTGCCTCCTTGCCTCGAGGATGCCCGACCAGTAGACTGCGGACGTGGGGGGTTGAACCTATAACCTAATGTTCAACCCAAAGACACTTTATTTGGCCAATCAGATCAATTGTACTTATCTTTTAAATCCATTTTGTCATACCAGCAACGTTACACTTGATAAAACTCACCTACAGCTCTGTTAATGGATTAACCTGTAATGCGGAATGCCCTTTTTCTTCTTCTCGAGTGAGACAAGGTTGACCATTTAGGGTAAACTAAGTGAAAGGGTATTATTTTTTAATAGCGTGACTCGTTACTACACTTCAAACAGTTAGGCAATTGGCCAGAGTGATTAAAACATTCAACTTCCTCCAGAAAGCCCCAGCCTATTGATCACTCAGCCTCTTCCATGAGATAATGTTGTAGTTTAGCCAGTGAAGAAGTGCATCAGAGGTGTATACCATTGTACGAGACCATTTCTGATTGGAATGCACAGAGTTACAGACAATATATAACAGTTCTACACACACATCCAGTGACCCGACCCCCCGCTGATACCTTTCTCTTGTCCAGGAGGGCGAGCTTGGCCTGCGTGGCCTTGATAGCCTGGTAGGCCTTCCTCCTCTTCAGGAGATGCTCGGGCCACCAGCTGGATCACCTTCTTCTTCCTACAAACACCAACACATGACGTCCATTTGCAACAACAAGGTACTCCCACCCCTATGGACACTACCGCGTATACATATAACACAAATATGTGTGTGCAATATAATATATAAATATAAATTGCCACCTTATATTTATACTATAAATATAAAATTGCACCAAATAATAAAAATAAAATAAATAGCACTTTTTATTGCTTTTTTTTCCCTGTAAATGTTATTAAAAAAAAATGTTTCTATATATTACTTTCTGTTTTAATTTCAATGGTTTGCACTAATTTCCCCAAAAAGCACTTCTTGTTTGTAAAAACTATGGCAATAAAGCTGATTCTGATCAAAAGTAAGACAACCATCCAGGAATATCTGCAACATTCAATATAGGGACGGTACACTGAGGTGACTGAGATATTATAGTAAATACCTAGACAGATAGTAATACTACAGATATTATAGTATATACTACACAGTATCGTAATATACATACAGATATTATAGCAATATACTACACACAGTATCGTAATATACTACAGCTATTATAGTAATAACTAGACAGTATAGTAATATCCACAGATATTCATAGCTTCGTGTTCTTACAACAGCCTTTGGATTAGGCTAATAAGCGTTATTATAGTTATATTAGTTATGATAGTTGTATTATAGTTACGATAGTTATATTATAGTTATTATAGTTATATTATACTGACACTTTATATGCTATAATTTGGCAAGACTCCTAGTATTCTAGTACTTCAGCATTGCTCGTTTTTAGTTCTTTTTGAATATAATATACAGAATATATCACACTTGTTCATATATATAATATATATATATATATATATAATAAATACATCACATATTCATATAATAATATATCTATCATATATAATAAATACATCACATATTTATATATATATCATATATATCATAAATACATCACATATTCATATATATATATATATATATATATGTAATATTTTGTCCATGTTGTTGTCCTGGCTGCTGTGGAGCGGAGGCAGCATGTGTTGTTTACACCGCGAAATCATTCAATAATCATAAATAATCATAAATAATTATAAATAATCTCATGAATGAGAAGTACGTGATGATAACACACGAGTATGAGGCGCAGGACGGCGGGATGGACGCTGATTAGTTTCTAGTGTGGAGAGAAATACGTACTCAGGCTCCGCCATCGTGAATCTCGCCGAACGGAAGTGACGACGCAGTTCCTGGTCGCACCGCGCGGTGATTGGCTGCTGCTGCTGCTGCGTCCGAGGGTCGCACCGCGCCGTGATTGGCTGCTGCTGCTGCGTCCGAGGGTCGCACCGCGCCGTGATTGGCTGCTGCTGCTGCTGCTGCGTCCGAGGGTCGCACCGCGCCGTGATTGGCTGCTTCTGCTGCTGCTGCGTCCGAGGGGCGCACCGCGCCGTGATTGGCTGCTGCTGCTGCTGCTGCGTCCGAGGGGCGCACCGCGCCGTGATTGGCTGCTGCTGCTGCTGCTGCGTCCGAGGGTCGCACCGCGCCGTGATTGGCTGCTGCATTAATTGGTGACAGCCAGGGAAGACTGGACGACAACCCCGAAAAGTGAGATGGCCAAATCTGTGTCCTCTGAGGAGAGGACACCCGAAAAAAGCTACGACAACCCCAGGGGGATGCCGAGAGGGGGGGGGGGGGGGAATGAAGCACCTCTCTAGTCAGTCCCCACAGACGAACACAAAGGCAACCCAAGACCCCAGGCAATCAGACCTCAAGGCAACAGACCCAGGCAACAGACCCAGGCAACAGACCCAGGCAACAGACCCAGGCAACAGACCCAGGCAACAAACAAACGACTCTGAGCAAGCAGCGTGCATGAGGCAAAATCTGCAAGAATGAATCAAAGTGTCTGCGTGCCTGGTGGTCCAACGCAGGAGGAGTCATGGCCTCAGAGTCACGCCCTTAGTGGGCCCCGGAAAAACACACACCCAAGTGTTGCAAAGGAAACCCCTCCTCACATAGAATATAAAATATAAATAGAATAGAATAGAACTTTATTAATCCCGAAGGAAATTCTTGTGCCAGGTTGCATAGCAATACAGTACAATAAAACAATATGGAAAACAACAGAATGATAACGGATTTACACATTTACAGTTCAAATATACAAATATGTAGGCAAGATAAGATATTCCGACGGTGAAAACAATTTGGCATAAATGAAGTGTAATATTATTGGACATGACATTAAGAATATTGCACATGATGATGAGAGGAGATGAGAGGTAGTGTTATAGATAATTTACATTTACATTTACATTTAGGGCATTTGTCAGACGCTTTTATCCAAAGCGACTTACAAAGAGTACATTTGTTGAAGGAGAGGCAGCAATATATCACTGTGGTACCTGAAGATAAGAATAGAGCTGTTTTCGAGCGTTCCTATTTACGAGACGAATAGAACGAGTTTCATAACTTGGCCAAAGTTGTTCCTGCCAAGTAAGTAAGCTGGGCAGCCGTGTTGATTCTAAGCATGGATACAACATCTGAGACGAACAACAACATCGCTATCTAGTTATCTATTCTATACTATCCATTCTATTATTTCTATTTTGTTGTTCTATTCTATTTTGTATTCCTTTATAATTACTGTCGGTTGTTGGGCGTTTTGCACAAAAAGTTTTTCACTCACTGCTTATACTCACGTGTAAATTGTGAAGTGACAATAAAATACTTGAAACTTGAAACTTGAGCCATTAATAAGTTATTAAGTGCCATTAATAAGTGTTAAGACGTATAAACACGAGTCTCTTGCGGAAGCTGGCGAGCGACTCGGCTGTCCTGACGTGAGCCGGGAGCTCATTCCACCACTGAGGAGCCAGAACCGTGAAGAGTTGGGACTTGGAAGAGCAATGTTTGGCTGTTTTTAGTGAAGGCGGTACCAGTCGTTTGGCAGAAGTTGCCGAGCGGAGTGCTCGGGTTGGGGCGTAGGGTCGGACACATTTTTGGAGGTAGGTAGGGGCGGTTCCGTTGACAGCCATGAAAGTCAGTACCAGTGTCTTGAATCGAATGCGAGCGATTACCGGGAGCCAGTGGAGGTTGTGGAAGAGGGGGTTACATGGGAACATTTAGGTAAGAGTTGAGAACACGAGAAGCGGTGCTGGCTGCTTTCTGAGGATGCCGTTTGTAAGGGCTCCCTGATTGTTGGAGGCTGGGAGTCCAGCCAGGAGAGAGTTGGCAGTATGTCGAGACGAGTGATAACCGAAGTTTGCTATGGGAACCATGAGCTGCGCCTGCTTCACGTCGTGAGGATAAGGGCCGATCCTTGCGGATTGTTTGTAGAGAGCAATTCTTACAATTAATCGGGCCACAGAGGTATGTTTGGCATCTGCCAGGACTGCTTGTCCATTCCAGTACCATGCCAAGGTGCTCCTTGCCATAGGGTGGCAGAGGGAGACTTTCGATGTTCCTCGATGGTGACAGTAGAAGTCCATCTGAGGGGAAGTCCTTTACGCCGGTATGAGAGAGCCCAAGTCCTTGTCGAGGTTGAGCTTAGGTGGTTGGCGGTCGTCCATCTGCTTGATGTCAGGCCAGGCATTTTGAGATGTGTGTTGCGATGTGGGTGTCTGAGGGGGGGAAGGAAAGAAACAGTTGGGTGTCATCAGCATAGCAGTGGTGGGAGAAGCCGTGGGACGTGATTACAGAGCCGAGAGATCTAATGTATAAAGAAAACAGAAGGGGTCCCAGTACTGAGCCTTGGGGTACTCCGGTGTCAAGGGTGCAGGGTCGGGACAGAGAGCCATTCCATGTGACCTGATAAGTGTGATCTGTCAGGTAGGAGGTGAACCAGGATAACACAGTTCCAATGATGCCAAGCTCTGCCAGGGTGGAGAGGAGAATCTGGTGGCTCACTGTGTCGAAAGCGGCGGACAGGTCAAGGAGGATGAGCACGGATGAGAGGGAAGAGCTTCTGGCTTCGCGAAGGGACTCTGATACTGCAAGCAGGGCCGTCTCCGTGGAGTGCGCCGGAAGAGTTGATCTTTGTAAGATAGAAGGCAGATTTGGCTGCTGACACAGTAGAGGTGAAACATGAGAGGAGGTGGAGGTAGTGAGAGAGATCATCAGCAGAGTCAGATTTTCTCCATTTTCTCTCAGCTGCCCGCAACTCTGTTAAGAGATAATATTAATAATAATAATAATAATAATAATGATAGAGCTAACTTCACTGTGGGGTATATATATATACATATATACATATATACAGTATATATATATATATATATATATACAATAAACAATTCTCTTCTTGCAATTTTATCTTTTTTGCATACCTTTGTGTGTACACAGTGATATATTGCTGCCCACAGTGATATATTGCTGCCTCTCCTTCAACAAATGTACTCTTTGTAAGTCGCTTTGGATAAAAGCATCTGCCAAATGCCCTAAATGTAAATGTAAATGTACTGTCGCCTGCTACTGTTCAGAATAGCTTGGTCATGTTTGTGTTTTGTGAGGACCGGAGAATGGGGAAGCCATAATTACCATTCCAACATGCTAGAGGTGCTAACATCAATAACATCATTAAACAAAAAGCTTGGGTGTAACCCGTCCAACAGGTGTCTGACGTCGTCCTCATACCAGCAGGTGAAGTCTAATCAGCTCGCACATCATTCCTGTAAGAATGCTCAACAGGTAAGACTGCTGAAACACAATTCTTTGATATGGATTGGATGAATTAATATAGTAGGCACGGTTTTACCTGATTATATGTTTTGTATACTGGGCTATATATCTGCCATGTCACCATTTCAAACATTTTTTTGTTGGTAGGTAACAAAGACAGATCTCAATCCTTCCAAGTACCGCCTGCTGCTGTGCTCCGGAGACGAGGACCTGAGCCAGCCTGGAGGATGTCCGCTCCCCTGAGATGCCTGCTCCTCGTCATCATCCTGGCAGCACACCCCAGTCAGGAGGCAGAGGTAACAACACCCACCAATGAAAATTACTTCTTTGAGCTAACGAGTCCCTCAGCTAGTTATAGTACTGTAGTATTACAGTAGTATAACACTGTTGTACTACCCTACTATCATGCTGCAGTACTGTCCAGTGTAGAATGAATGATGGGAAGATGGTAAGTAGCTCACATTCTAGCACTCTCTTGAGTGTGTGTATGGTGGTGGCTGGCCACCAACCATACACACTCCACAAATATATTATTATATTACATTACGTTGTATTGTTTTGTGGAACTATATGGTTTAATATGAATAATAATGAGGTGGCCCACCAGGTGGATGGTACTGCAATCAAAATCTTGACTCCTGAAGGTAACTACAGGTTTTATTACTTCCTGCTGCTGTTTACTTGCTTTGACAACTGGTGTCAAACGAGCAGTGTTCTGCTCGTTGTATATACTATTACACTAGTTACTAACATTAAAAGCTGTTAAATGAACTCTATCGCTTAAAATACATCCAATATGTAAACAATTGCCTTTCACATAAGGGTCACTAAAGCCGTTTACTAATAACAGCATTAACTCTTTCTGCTAAAAGGTAATTTCACTTTAGAGTTATTTGCCATAACTTGATGTGTCCTGTCAGATCCCGACAGCAGCCCTTCCTTTGAATACATTCTCCTGATTGAAGTGAACATCTCTGACGTGGAGCCTCTCAGGCTCATCCAGGACACTGTGCACTTCCCTGTGTACATCCCAGAGCTCCTTGACACCTCCTTCAACCACTCCTTTGATTTCCACAACCTGACTATCCACGAGATAAATCTCACCACAGGTTAGCCATCTAAGAAGAAATGTGTTAGCAGTAGGAAAGGGGTTAGGGTGGTGTTAGCAGTAGGGGGTGGTGTTATGGTGGTGTTAGCAGTAGGGGGTGGGGTTAGGGGTGGTGTTAGCAGTAGGGGGTGGGGTTAGGGGTGGTGTTAGCAGTAGGGGGTGGTGTTAGCAGTAGGGGGTGGTGTTAGGGTGGTGTTAGCAGTAGGGGGTGGTGTTAGGGTGGTGTTAGAAGTAACTGGTGGGGTTAGGATGAGGTCATCCTGCAGGGATCTTTGTTGTGTCATTCGCGGAGAGGCCAACCCATCATTAGGTTTGTATTAACAAGTCTGGCCGTGTCTTACTGGAATTCATGACTCTTTGACTCACTGGTGTTTCCTGCACCTCAGTTTGTTATCCGACCGCCGATGGCTTCCGCTGCGAGTGTGAGGAGACGTTCTCGTTCCTGCTGAACAGCTGCAGGATGTACGGATGGTGCGGCGGCCAGGAGAACAACGACACGTGTAACTGTATCCCATCCCTGCCAACCGATGGCGTATACTGCCAACCTCCAATTGGTGGGACTTTTAACTTCTCATCGAACTTCGACACTGCCTTATATACAAGGGATATACTGGGACATCTGTGAATTCGCCGTTGCCTGACTTCCACCACATTCAGACAATCCATTTAATTCCAAATTCGTCATTGTGCAGAAGAGCCAACAATATGAATGCACCAGCAGTTAATCAATGATGAATTTGGAATAAAGCGACTCGTCTGAACCTGGGTCAGTCAGGCAAACGCAAATTCAAAGACATCTCAACGTATGCCTTTAGAGGCTGACTATTGGTCCAACTGCGATCCCATGTAAGAGTGGCTTGTTCATTGTGTTCATGATCTGGATTCCTGCCTCCGTCGGCCTGTTGCTCTGCCCAGGCTGAGTTTAGGTGAACAGTTATTGAATTGAAAATAACTTGACAAGGTCCCTCAATGATAAGCGTTGCTCGTTTTGGAATATTCCTCTTGGCCGAACACAAAACAGATTTCTTACAAAATGCCTCTGAGGGGGAACATGCAGCTCGTTAAGTTTTCTTTTTTCAATCAATAATAAAATCAGTTTTCATTTGTAATTTGTTCATCAGAATTGACAGAGCTGTGCATTTTGAATGACTGTACCTTTCACAACCTGCAGAATACACTTTTGAGATTGAAGTGGGCATCCCTGTTTCCACGGTGACAGCATCAGAGGTCGTATCGACCGTTAGGCAACTGTTGAGCATCACCCCCTTCCCTCTTGTGCTCAGCGAGGCTGTGCAGATCACAGCCGTGAACCTCACCACAGGTAAGAGCCTTGACACACCTGTACAGGTAAGAGCCTTGACACACCTGTACAGGTAAGAGCCTTGACACACCTGTACAGGTTCAAGTTTCAAGTTTCAAGTATTGTATTGTCACTTCACATAAGCAGCATTCTTGTATAAAGTACTTGAAAGCGATACTTGAGTAAAAGTGTCTTACCAGAAAATGACTTTGGTAGAAGTTAAAGTCTTGAGTACTTGAGTAAAAGTCTTAAAGTATCTGATATTTATTGTACTTAAGTATCAAAAGTAATTTTCTGATATTAAATGTACTTAAGATGCTATGATCACAATTTAGTGTGATTAAAACAAATATCTAAACTATATAGAATGTTAATAATGATAATAATAATAATTATTATTATTATTATTATTATTGCGGCCAGTGTGAACCGCGCCATGCGTTACCATGGGAGCGGAAGTAAAGCGCGTGCGCCCGCAGCAGTACGCGTGCGCTTTGCGTGTCTGGTGGGTTTCGCGCGTGATTCGTCAAACCTGCGGTCTTAACACATTTCTAATGATTTTATTTTGTAGTAACGAGTAACGAAGATGCTTAGGAGAAATGTATCAGAGTAAAAGTATACATTTTATTTAGGAAATGTAGTGTAGAGTAAAAGTTGCCAGAAATATAAATAACGAAGTAAAGTACAGATACGTGAAAATTCTACTTAAGTACAGTAACGAAGTATTTGTACTTCGTTACATTATAACACTGATAAGCAGTAAGTGAAAATCTTATGTGCAAAAACGCCTGACAGCCGACAGTAGTTATAAAAGAATAGAAATAGAAATAGAATAGAAATTCTCTTGAAACGTGAAACTTGAACCTGTACAGGTGTGTCAAGGCTCTTACCTTGACACACCTGTACAGGTTCAAGTTTCAAGTTTCAAGTTTCAAGTTTCAAGTTTCAAGTTTCAAGTATTTTATTGTCACTTCACATAAGCAGTCAGTGAAAATCTTATGTGCAAAAATGCCCGACAGCCGACAGTAGTTATAAAAGAATAGAAATAGAAATAGAATAGAAATTCTCTTGAAACGTGAAACTTGAACCTGTACAGGTGTGTCAAGGTAAGAGCCTTGACACACCTGTACAGGTTCAAGTTTCAAGTTCAAGTTTCAAGTTTCAAGTTTCAAGTTTCAAGTATTTTATTGTCACTTCACATAAGCAGTCAGTGAAAATCTTATGTGCAAAAATGCCCGACAGCCGACAGTAGTTATAAAAGAATAGAAATAGAAATAGAAATAGAATAGAAATTCTCAGGTGTGTCAAGGTAAGAGCCTTGACACACCTTTACAGGTAGACACCTGTTGCTAACCACCCAGCATCACAGTCTGTCCTCGTTGTATTCCACTCAGTGTGCTACTAACTCACCAATGGCAGCCTGCTGTGCCAATGTGAGGACCAGTATGGCTTTTCATGTGACCAGTGTGACAACTATGGGGCGTGCAACAGCAGTAGCCCAGCAACACAACCATGCGGATGCATCAATGGACTTCCTGCTTTTGAGCAGCACTGCCAGCCAATCACAGGTGAGTATGTTACCTGAGTAACAGAGGGGGGCTTTTCCACCAAGGCGTTTTCAGGGCCGGTTCGGAGCCAGAGCCTAAAACGAACCAGTTCTTCCTGTTTCCACAGACAAAGAACTGGCTCCCGGCCAGAAAAACTGGTTCGTTCTTGGCCCCAACTCTTTGCTGGGCCAGACTAAGAACCGACTAAGAACCGACTACGTCAGTGGCTGGGGGCGGGCTGGGGGCGGGATTAGCAAGTCCGCCAAAAACTTTCTGAGCTCCAACAAACCCCGACAATGGAAGTGACTACTCCGATACAACCGCACTGATACCACTTTGGCAACGCAACGTTAACCTTGTAATATTCTGAGCCAAGGAATATTGAAATAAAGAGATGCAACCGAGTTGGCGTTTATGGATGTTTAATAGAAACTGCGCATGGTACCGAGCATGGGCGTAGAATTTAGTGGGGACACTGGGGACATGTCCCCACCAATTAACGGAGCAGCATTGTTTTTCTAAATAAACATTTTGTTAACATGTCTGCTTCAGTATACTTAAAGAACAGAGAAACAAATAAGATTCAGTTTTTATTTGAGTTATGACAGAACAGGTAGGAACAAAATATACAATTACAAAAACAAGATCACTCGTATCGTAGGATAGTCCGCCATTGTTCTGTTGTGCTCGCGTTGCATGGGAAGGCGGAGGACCTTCTACAGACGTACAGTGATGTCATGACGGGGGGCGGGTGGCTCATCGAGGCTCTCTAGCCCGGTGGAAAAGCAAACCGGTTCTTAAGTTGAACCAGCTCCGAACTGGCACTAGCACCAGCCCAGAACCAGCTCTCGGTTCACTTTGGTGGAAAAGCCCCCAGAATGTTGTTACCAGAGCATTCTCAACACTACCATGCAGATACAAGCTTACTAATGCTCCCTGAATGTTGTTACCTGAGTAATGCTACCTGGCTAATGCTACCTGTGTACTAGCTAGACAACTCCTGATGGGACTCTGTTCTCTGTTGTGTTCACCAGACCTCGACCCATGCCCTCCTTTGACCAGCACACCTACAACCCCTACAACAACTCCAAATACAACAACTCCTACAACAACTCCAAATACAACAACTCCTACAACAACTCCAAATACAACAACCCCTACAACAACTCCAAATACAACAACTCCTACAACAACTCCAAATACAACAACTCCTACAACAACTCCTACAACAACTCCAAATACAACAACTCCTACAACAACTCCAAATACAACAACTCCTACAACAACTCCTACAACAACTCCAAATACAACAACTCCTACAACAACTCCTACAACAACTCCAAATACAACAACCCCTACAACAACTCCTACAACAACTCCAAATACAACAACCCCTACAACAACTCCTACAACAACTCCTACAACAACTCCTACAACAACTCCTACAACAACTCCTACAACAACTCCAAATACAACAACTCCTACAACAACTCCTACAACAACTCCAAATACAACAACCCCTACAACAACTCCTACAACAACTCCAAATACAACAACCCCTACAACAACTCCTACAACAACTCCAAATACAACAACTCCTACAACAACTCCTACAACAACTCCAAATACAACAACCCCTACAACAACTCCTACAACAACTCCTACAACAACTCCTACAACAACTCCTACAACAACTCCAAATACAACAACTCCTACAACAACTCCTACAACAACTCCAAATACAACAACTCCTACAACAACTCCAAATACAACAACTCCTCTACAACAACTCCTACAACAACTCCAAATACAACAACCCCTACAACAACTCCTACAACAACAACTCCTACAACAACTCCTACAACAACTCCAAATACAACAACTCCTTCAACAACTCCTTCTACAACAACTCCTTCTACAACAACTCCTACAACAACTCCTTCTACAACAACTCCAAATACAACAACCCCTACAACAAGCCTGACTACACCTCCACCTCCACCTCCAGCAGGTATGTTCCTTCTCCGTGGCCTCCTGCCTCTATACCGCCATGGCACAGTAACGTCCTCCCAGGCTGACATGATGTTGTGTTCCAGTGACGACAACGAGATTCAGCTTCACCATGGACATAGAGTTTCAGGACTCCTTGAACAACTCAGAAAACCCCTTCTTCATAAGGATAAAGAACTCTGTGAGTCTTCATTTGTGTCTGTGCCGCTTCATTTGGCACAGCAAGACTCACACCTTCTGTCCATAGTCAGTTAGGAGTTGTGGTAGTTATGGCTCGGGTTACATTTAGGGCATTTGTCAGACACTTTTATCCAAAGCAACTTACAAAAAGTACATTTATAGAACGAGAGACATCAATATATCACTGTGGTACATAAAGATAAGAATAGAACAGGTTTACAGCATTCATAGTTGCAAGGATAATAGAACCAGTTTCATAATTGCTGGGTTGCCTGCATAATAGCTGGGATAAGAACATATAATATGATATATATACAGTATAACATATATGATATATATACAGTATAACATATAATAATAGCTGAGATAAGAACATATAATATGATATATATACAGTATAACATAATATGATATATATACAGTATAACATAATATGATATATATACAGTATAACATAATATGATATATATACAGTATAACATATAATATGATATATATACAGTATAACATATAATATGATATATATACAGTATAACATATAATATGATATATATACAGTATAACATAATATGATATATATACAGTATAACATATATGATATATATACAGTATAACATATAATATGATATATATACAGTATAACATATAATATGATATATATACAGTATAACATATAATATGATATATATACAGTATAACATATAATATGATATATATACAGTATAACATATAATATGATATATATACAGTATAACATATATATGATATATATACAGTATAACATATAATATGATATATATACAGTATAACATAATATGATATATATACAGTATAACATATAATATGATATATATACAGTATAACATATAATATGATATATATACAGTATAATATATAATATGATATATATACAGTATAATATATCATAATCACTGGGATAAGAGCAAACGTGCCATTCTGTGCAGTACCAACATCTAAGAACATACAATATGCTAAACAATGCTAAGAACTATTATTTAGTCTCAAGACATACAAACACACAAGTTAGTGCTCGGGCTCAGAGAGGGAAGGTGGTTCCAACTGTGGTTGGGTCAGTGGGAGTGGGTTACATTACATTTACATTTAGGGCATTTGACACTTTTAAATAAGTACATTTGTCGAAAGAGTGAGACAACAATATATTGCTGTGGTACATAAAGATTACAATAGAACAAGCTTCGAGCATTCATAATTGCTAGGTAAATAGAACACGTTTAACGTGTTCACAATCGCTAGGTTGACAGCAACATAGCGAGGATAAAAACAGCACGATCCTTCCTGATGTCAGCCGGGAGCTCATTCCACCACTGCGGTGCCAGAACAGAATAGACATATGAGTAATATGTAATACTGTATATGTATATAACATGTGTAGTAATATGTAATATGAGTGATAGTGATAGTAATTGTGATAGTCATAGTGATACTAACAGCATGATGTTGGTAATTGTGAAGAAGAAGAACTAGTGGTATGATAGAAGAGACAGATAAAGGCTTCTAACCGGTCTTTATCTCAGATCGAAGGCAACAGCCAGCTGTCGTTCTCCGCAATCCAGTCAGTCATCTTCCATGGCTTCAGGTAAGCCCCGCCCCCGTTTCCTGCTCCGTTTCCTGTTGACCTTTGCCTGCTTCTATGTCATCCAATATTTACATCAAGAACAACAATATTAATCACTATAAAGACATGGTATGAGCAATACTCATTACAGCAATAATAATACAGTGGTACAACAACTAATAATGAATGTGTGTGTGCGTGTGCGTGTGTGTGTGTGTGTGTGTGTGTGTGTGGACTTGCTTCAGTCCGGGGAGTGTGATTGCTAGCTACACAGTTCTGGGGGAGATCTTCCCCGCAGAGGTCCAGAACATGGATAACAGACTCCTGTCAGACCTGGGGAAAGAGTTTAGGATAATTGTAAATGGTAAGAATGTGTTTTATCCCTTAATTACTACACATGTATTTTCTCCTGTTATACCACCAGGTGTGAGCGTGATTAGCCCTTCCAAGTGGTTTCAAAAACCGGTGTCCTCATCTGGTAGGCTGATCTATCCACCATACTTCTAGGTGGACTCTCCCACTTGTGATGTCGAAAACCGGAGAGGACACTGGTTTTTGAAACCACTTGGAAGGGCTAATCACGCTCAGACCTGGTGGTGTATTATGTCTCTTTTAAGGGAATATTCCAGGAAAGCGTGTTGCAGTGATTACATATCAGATCACTGGACACCAGTGATCTGATATGTAATGTGCTCGCTATGTTTGTTTTGTTGTCTCAAGGTGAGGCGAGTTTGGTGTTCCAACCACCCAGTAGTGCCTTCGTTGGGGACTCGGTGACGGTGAGCTGTGGACCTCCGCCCCGCAATCTGAACTTCTCACTAAACCCAACGGTGGAGTGGACGGTGGACGGAAGGCCACTGACCACGAGACACCAGCCGTCAACCGTCGTTGACGGGGGGCCGGCCACTCTCACAGTCAGCCCTCTGTTCGACACCGACACTAGTAAGAATTACACAACGCAACGCTGTGTAACGGTTAGTGGGTGTTACTGTTGTTGAAAGCACTTCTTTACAATGTATATACGGGAGCTAACATGATACCAAAGCATTGTTCAAATACTTAGCGACGCAAATGTGTGCATTACTTTTAAATAACGGGACACATCTGCCTTCTAACAGTTGCAAATCGATACGCTACAAATCCAACATTGAAGGCGCAGTGTCTCAGCTTTGGCAGCATTTAGTGGTGCGGTTGCAGATTGCAACCAACTGCTAAATGGCTGAATGGTCAAACGTTAATTATAACGGATACTGATGTGTTATTTGGCAGATTATCGCTGCCGGTTTATAGATGGAATCGTGTTTGAGCAGACGGGCTCCTTCACGGTTTCCCTGACACCTCTTCTGACTGTCACGCCCATCCAGAGGAACGTGGCGTGTCAGGCGGGCCAGAACGGCCAGACTCAGCTTCAGTGCTGCGTTCAGGCCCCCTACAGTGTCATACTGAAGGAAGGAGAGACAACACTGCCAACACAAGGTAGAGGAGAGGCTACACGATGCAAGAGCAACGTGCTGCATTAGTTTAGCATACTGTGCTAGGCTATACTACGAGCCCAAGCAGGTACAAGAGTAAGTTGCCAGATTCGCTTAGCATAGGGCGCTAGGCTATAGTACGGTCTACGGTCAATAGCTGAAGTAAGTGCAGCTGGGCTCTGCTGGACTAATTTCTCATATAAATATTGATCATATTGATTATTGATTGATTGAATATTGAAGAGGAAGCATCATTTAAATACGTCCATAATATAACCAATATCTTAATCTTTCTCTATCATCACATAGTACAATTGTTTAGTAATGTACCAACATCTGCAGAATATAATAACATATGTAATACGTAGCGTTTGATTTCACATTAGAGTCAAGCAACGGCCGATGCATCAGTCACACCTTCATCAGAAGCTGTGTGAACGAAGCTGAACACCAGCTCACCTGCCAGGAGATAAACAACCTCAAATTCCAACAAACATTGACACTAAGGTTTTCTACGGAACGTACGTAAAGTATTCACGGTCCACGTTGTCACAACTCTACCTTAGCATGAGACACACACAACGGTGTCTGACTGTCTGGGGTGCTCTGCAGCGTTTCTGTGTGAAGACCAAGAGTTCGGAGGCGGAAGGTTGGGGGACGAGTCCGTTGCGCCCTGTACGACGCTTCAGGTCGGCAACAAGACGGCCACCTGCCTGGAAAACAGGCTATGGGGAAACCGACGAGACAACTGTGTCCTCGTCCGACTGCAGGAGCTGCTGGATGAGTCGCTGGTGACTGTTTTGACCTTGAACACTACCTTACATTTACCTCAACACAAAAACAGATTAAACTTAAAATAACCCCAAACTAACCTTGACACTAAACACAAACTACTCTTGACACTAATCCTGACTAACCTTAAAGGCAGGTTAGGTGATTCATTTCAGAAGCATATTTAGTTATCTCTCTTGAAATTCTATTTACATCCCGATAGCAATGGATAACTTAAATGCTCCAACAACAACAATAAAAAAGAATCTGTCATCTGTGGCAGCCGCAGGGCTGAAGAAGCTCAATTAGACGGCCTACCTACCCTATTCTTATAATATTCTTACATGGACTTGTAGGACTACTTTAATTTGACTTACACTGTTTTGCTTGTAATGCTACCAGGCACCCATTGCACTCCACACTGCCCCTGGAACGAGGGTCCCCTACTGTTTCTTCTCAAGTCTCTTCCCTGACAATTAAAGGAGCTTTTCCCTGCCCTTTGGGGGGGGAGGGCTAGGGGATGTCATAAATATATGGCTTGTTAAGTAATGTACCAACATCTGCAGAATATAATAACATATGTAATACGTAGCGTTTGATTTCTGTTGAGACTGTAACTGTGATAAAAGGCTATAGAAATGACAGTTACTTGACTTTCATATTTCATATCTCAGTTCCTGGATAGCATTATCCTTCCAGTGTTCTTGGAAGACCTCAGTAATACAACGTCATCGTTTGCAGCGGAGGTGGGGGAATCTCCAGCCAACATCCGCGCAATCATCGACATCCTCACCCAGGTGTCCAACACCTCTGGGATCAGAATCAACGTGACACTCATGGAGGTATGGTCTTCTGATAACTCTTTATGTTGACTGATTCATCATCATGCTTTGCTGGCTGCTCAACAAGCTTGTTCTATGTTTTTCTGAAGGATATTCTGGAGACGGTGGATGTTGTGATTGGCGATGAATCCAGGGAATCCTGGCTCATCTTAAATGCCGAGTTTGCGGAAGAGAATCGCTTGTCAACAAGAAGTGAAAACATTCAAAATAGGAGTGTCAGCTCTGCCTTACTGGCTTCCATTGAGACAATTTCGAATGCCCTGACGGATGACCCAGATTTTAACATCGCCACACAGCTGATCATCTTAAACAGAACCAGTTTTTCTGGTTCTTTTAGTGCCTCTCTCAACTCCACTGTTGAATTGGACCTACCGGGGCCGCACCAGAACAGCTTCATCACCACCATCAACTTCAATTCCCTGGACAACGTTCTCCCGCCCAACAACACAAACAATGACACCTCTCTGGTAATCAATGGCAACGTGGTTCTGGTCCAGTCCAACAGCAGCGTGACCAACGTGACATTCACCTTCGACATCGACAACACGACTCTGACGAGTCCGCTGTGCGTCTTCTGGGACTTCAACGCGCTGCAAGGTCGGGGGGGCTGGGACACCACGGGCTGCACGCTGGGCATCAGTGTCAACCAAACCGTCACTTGCAACTGCGACCATCTCACCTCCTTCTCTATCCTCATGTCCACCAGCGAGCTCGACCTCGACTTTCTGTCTTACATCACCTACATCGGCGTGGGCATATCTATGGCCTCACTGGTCACATGTCTCATCATTGAGGCCATCATTTGGAAAAAAATAAAAAATAACCGCACTTCTTATTTCAGGCACGTGTGCATCGTCAACATAGCGGTGTCGCTGCTGATCGCTGACATCTGGTTCATTGTCAGTGCCGCGATTTCAGGCGAGGAAATAGGACACGACGCATGCGCCACAGCCACGTTCTTCATCCACTTCTTCTACCTGTCTATGTTCTTCTGGATGCTGATGTCAGCGCTGCTGCTGCTGTACTACACCGTCAGGGTCTTCGAGGGCGGCCTGTCCGAAGGCAGCATGCTGGCCATCGGGTTCTCCGTGGGATACGGCGGGCCGCTCATTATCGCCGTGATCACCATCGCGGTGACGGCCCCCAGCGACGTGTACGTCCGGGAGAACGGGGTCTGTTGGCTGAACTGGGAACCTTCCAAGGCGCTGCTGGCATTTGTGATTCCGGCACTGGCAATCGTGCTCATCAACCTTGTGATCCTAGTGGTGGTGATGTACAAGATACTCCGCAGTGGCAACATGGCCAACAACTCGGACAAAAACACCCTGCTGGTCATCGTCCGCAGTCTGGCCGTGCTCACGCCCTTCTTCGGGACCACCTGGGGTTTGGGCGTGGGGACTCTGACCAGCCCCGAAAACGTTGGCATCCACGTTGCCTTTGCCGTCTTCAACTCACTGCAGGTACAACGTGCACCGTGACCAGGGATCCGGTCAATCAATACCCTGCGTACTTTGTGTTGCAGTAAATATATCATTTTTCTTTGTCTTCTTCACATAGGGCTTCTTCATATTGGTTTTCGGAACGCTTCTGGACAGAAAGGTATGAACGGTCTTTACCCAGATGTTTGTAATGACGTCATTGGCTGTTCCTAAAAAGGGTTTTACTTTAATCTGCAATTATTATAATTATTATAATAATTTCCAGGTCCGAACTGAGCTGAAGGCATATTCGAGTACTGTGCCCACTGGCACACAGGTAAGAAGACGGTACCTTGGCTTGTTCTGTGTTCTCTGGATCTCACTGCCATAACCCACCGACTGTTCTGTTCTGTTCTGTCCTCCAGAGCACTTCGGCTGGCAACTCTTCTTCCAGTGGACTGGGGTTCTTCCGTCACTGGGGCAGGAGAAGAGGTGAGAACTATTCCTTTATCCCACCATTGTTTGCATCTGCTGGGTTCTATTGTATTCTACTGTAGTCCACTGGGTTCTATTGTATTCTACTGTAGTCCACTGGGTTCTATTGTATTCTTCTGTAGTTTACTCTATTCTACCGGATTCTATTAAATTATATTGTATTCTACTGGGTGCTATTGTATTATATTATATTCTGCTGGGTTCTATTGTATTCTACTGGGTTCTATTATATTCTACTGTATTCTACTGTATTCTATTATATTCTACCGGGTTCTATTGTATTATATTATATTCTACTGGGTTCTATTATATTCTACCGGGTTCTATTGTATTATATTATATTCTACTGTATTCTATTGTATTCTACCGGGTTCTATTGTATACTACTGTATTTTACTGGGTTCTATTGTATTCTACTGGGTTATATTGTATTATATTATATTCTGCGGGGTTCTAGTGAATTATGTTGTATTCTGCTGGGTTCTAATGTATTCTACCGGGTTCTATTGTATTCTGCTGTTGTCTACTCTATTCTACTGGGTTCTATTGAATTATATTGTATTCTGCTGGGTTCTATTGTATTTTACTGGGTTCTATTTTATTATATTATATTCTGCTGGGTTATATTGTATTTTACAGTATTCTACTCAGTTCTATTGTATTCAACTGGGTTCTATTGTATACTATTGTATTATAATGTATTCTGCTGGGTTCTATTGTATTCTATTGTATTCTACTGTATTTTCTTTCTTTCCAGGTCTTTACAATGTGAGCTACGGGTCTCCAACAAGCACATCTGGAGTCAATGATTCAGTGAACACCTGACGGCCTATCAGAACGTCCCATCATCATGTGACCAACCCGCCCAATCACACTTTTAATAGCTTTATCTATTTAAAAATGTACTGCTATCTATTTTTTGGAACAAACACTAAATAGATATTTAAGTGTAAGTATGATATTTGCAGTGTTGTAATGTAACGAAGTACAAATACTTCGTTACTGTACTTAAGTTGAATTTTCACGTATCTGTACTGTACTTTATTTATATTTCTGGCAACTTTTACTCCACTACATTTCCTAAATAAAATGTATACTTTTACTCTGATACATTTCTCCTAAGCATCTTCGTTACTCGTTACTACAAAATAAAATCATTAGAAATTTGTTAAGACCGCAGGTTTGTACCCTGGAAATCCAGAGTTCTCGCGAGAGCACAATTAGAATTTGCTCAGCGAGTACTCTGGTAACGAGTAACATGCTCATTAGCTATTCCCGTTGTTTCGAACATCAACCAATCACATCGGTGTATCTGATATAGGCGGGCCAGAGGCGGGCTAAACAGATGACGTCAGCGCTGCGATGGAATCAGTCCGGAATCAGTCAGTAAACATTGCAAGATGGCTATCGAAAATGTTGACTGAGTATCTGTACAAACTAGGGATGCACCGATACCACTTTTTTTTACTTAATAAAACCATTACAGTTCTAATGACTTTGAAAACATGTTATTTTTTGTCTGGGGGGGGGTGCTCTGTTAATTCGCGGTTCTGATGGGGGGGGGGGGTGCTCCGTTAATTTGCGGTTCTGATGGGGGGGGGGTGCTCCGTTAATTTGCGGTTCTGATGGGGGGGGGGGTGCTCCGTTAATTTGCGGTTCTGATGGGGGGGGTGCTCCGTTAATTCGCGGTTCTGATGGGGGGGGTGCTCCGTTAATTTGCGGTTCTGATGGGGGGGGGGGTGCTCCGTTAATTCGCGGTTCTGATGGGGGGGGGGGGGGGGGCTCCGTTAATTGGTGGGGACATGTCCCCAGCGTCCCCACTAAATTCTACGCCCATGCTCAGTACCATGCGCAGTTGCTATTAAACATCCATAAACGACAACTCGGTTGCATCTCTTTATTTCAATATTCCTTGGCTAAGAATATTACAAGGTTAACGTTGCGTTGCCAAAGTGGTATCTCCGTGGTATTTCCATTAGGCTACATTTACGTCTCTCTGTCAAACTATTCTCCAAAACAAACTCGTTTCCGTCGCTCTGGATACGTCACCCCGTGTATTCTTCTGATTGGTCGTAGTGTTATCCAATTGCGTGCAGTGATATTTTCAAACGCATGCTTGGTGCCGCCCCTCGAGTTGGGCCATTTTCATTGCTCATTACCAGACCTACAGCTTTCTAGATGTGGGTCTGGATTTCCAGGCTAGCAGGTTTGGCGAATCACGCGCGAAACCAACCAGACGCGCAAAGCGCACGCGTACTGCTGCAGGCGCACGCGCTTTACTTCCGCTGCCATGGTAACGCATGGCGCGGTTCACACTGCGTCCCTGTGCGCAATCTCATAGAAATACATTGTATATGCACAATATCTGCATCATATTAAGTTAAATTAAGTTAAATCAAGTCATACATTTTGCATACAACCAAAACAACATTCTAATAATATTAATAATAATCAATTATTATTATTATTATTGTTAACATTCTATATAGTTTAGATATTTGTTTTAATCACACTAAAGTGTGATCATAGCATCAATATCAATCAATTCCCGTGTCTGGTAACATGGGAGTGGAAGTAAGCGCAGCAGTACGCGTGCGCTTTGCGCGTCTGGTGGGTTCAGTCCGCGCGCACGAAAGCGTCCGTCCGCGTCTGGTGGGTTCAGTCCGCGCGCACCAAAGCGTCCGTCCGCGTCTGGTGGGTTCAGTCCGCGCGCACCAAAGCGTCCGTCCGTCTGGTGTTTCGTGCGTAAGAAGTCCCGGATGTCCCGGATGTCAGTAGAATCAACGACTGATGCCACTTTTTTTTTTTACTTGTACTTTTACTTCCAATACTTAAGTACATTTAATATCAGAAAATTACTTTTGATACTTAAGTACAGTAAATATCAGATACTTTAAGACTTTTACTCAAGTACATTTCTAAAAGGTGACTAACTTCTACTAAAGTCATTTTCTGGTAAGATACTTGTACTTTTACTCAAGTATCGCTAGTAAGTAAGTACTTTATACAAGACTGGACATTTGTACTGCTAAAAGCCAAGTATAGTATTCTGAAATAAACATATTGCATATTGCGTTATTGTCTCGATGTGTGCTTTATTAAATATTTGTTATGTATAAAATCGTGCACATTTGTATATATATCTATATATATCTGTATATATATATATATATATATATATATATATATATATACTGTATGTAATGCAGCTGCCATGCATGTATAATGCCGTACACATTTGTTGATACATGATATGAATGTTAAACTTTACATATTTGTTGTTTCACTTCTATTTTCTGAGTTTGCTCTTCAGTGACGTGTAACTCAGGTTTCATCTGAAGCCAGTAGGAGGAGCAGCAGCAGCTGATAGTTCGCATGCAAAACCAATGCTTTGTTTGTCTCAAACAAATTGGCGTCACTCAGTCTGTCTGACAATTGACTCACAGAAGCCATCAGTCAAATGTGAGCTGAGGCTCCGCCAGCAGGCAAAACCTCGCCAAACAAACTACTCCACGCGGCTCTGGGTGTAGCTCTATAGAGCTGTGGTGACGTCTAGTTATGTCGCAGAGAGGGTCACGGATCTGAGCGGTTGTCTGGTCTACTGAAACACAATTTCTGTCCCCTCTGAGTTCCTACAGGCCGCGCACGCCAGTTAACAGTCCCCAAGAAGGACAACAACGACCACAAGGAGCGCTAATAAATAATAAATGATAAATATGAAGGTTTTTTTATTCATATTTTGACAAAGCAATATCCAAAACATGTAACGGAAACGGATATCCCTCACCCGGAAGTCCCTCCCTTCCGCCTCTCAACCCGAAACAGCCAGCACTCCCTCCAAACTATACGTCCATGCCTCCCACCCCCCGAAGCATGCTGGGATGTCCCCCACACTATCCGGTTGACATTAACGGGCCAATCTCGGGATCTGAGACCGGAACGATACCAAGGGACAGCAACGATAACATAGCAGTCCGCTTCCTCTCGGTTTGTATTTGATTTGTTGTCCCTGGGCCTCGGGGGAGTTTTGCATGCAGGGACGGTGGCTGACGTCTGGTGTTGTGTTGCCACCCGACATGGCCACCGAATCAACACCGCAGCACACAATGTCGGCCCATTCAAATCTCCGGCCCACAGCCAGCTAGTTATTCATTAGCAGCCTCCACGAGGTCCTCAAACTACCCCTGCAGCAGCTCTCCCTCACATTTGAGAAGGAACTACGTGGATTAGTGCGGGTGGCAAGGGGGATTAGCTAGGGGGAGCAGGTAGGGTTAGGTGGTGTCTTGCTCAGGGACACCTCCACACTTAGCTAGGAGGAGCAGGTAGGGTTAGGTCGTGTCTTGCTCAGGGACACCTCCACACTTAGCTAGGAGGAGCAGGTAGGGTTAGGTGGTGTCTTGCTCAGGGACACCTCCACACTTAGCTAGGAGGAGCAGGTAGGGTTAGGTGGTGTCTCGCTCAGGGACACCTCCACACTTAGCTAGGAGGAGCAGGTAGGGTTAGGTGGTGTCTTGCTCAGGGACACCTCCACACTTAGCTAGGGGGAGCAGGTAGGGTTAGGTGGTGTCTTGCTCAGGGACACCTCCACACTTAGCTAGGAGGAGGAGCAGGTAGGGTTAGGTGGTGTCTTGCTCAGGGACACCTCCACACTTAGCTAGGAGGAGCAGGTAGGGTTAGGTGGTGTCTTGCTCAGGGACACCTCCACACTTAGCTAGGGGAGCAGGTAGGGTTAGGTGGTGTCTTGCTCAGGGACACCTCCACACTTAGCTAGGGGGAGCAGGTAGGGTTAGGTGGTGTCTTGTTCAGGGACACCTCCACACTTAGCTAGGAGGAGGAGCAGGTAGGGTTAGGTGGTGTCTTGCTCAGGGACACCTCCACACTTAGCTAGGAGGAGCAGGTAGGGTTAGGTGGTGTCTTGCTCAGGGACACCTCCACACTTAGCTTGGGGGAGGAGCCGGGCATCGAACCAGCAACATTCCGGGTTGCCAGACAACCCGTTCTACGTCCTGAGCCCCTGCCACCCCGGGTGCATTGGGCTGTGCTTGGTTGCAGTAAGAAGGAACCATCACTGTGTTGCATCACTGCAGGCCCCCCCCCCCTCCCCACCTCCACCTGGATCACCAAACGTCACATAACCTCTTCTAAGGAGAAGAGGTCTAAAGGAGAGGAGGAGGGACACAAGGTCTTTAAGTGATGAGGTTTCAAGGAAACAAGGTTTGTAGGAGACAAGGAAGGAGGCGAGGTCTGGTCTGAAGGAGAAGGACTCATTTGGTAAACAAATAAACATGGAAAAGTAGGAAGGCGCTCTCTCCCCTTGGCTAGCATGGAGGCATATTAGCGATGCAAATCGTTGGACAAAAGGACAAACACACGCACACACACACACACACACACACACACACACACACACACATGCCTAAACACAGGCGGCACACACACATCCCCCCTCCACCCCCCCCCCCTGCTCAGTGAGGACGAAGGCTCGACCGGCGAGGAGCACCGGGGATCTGTGAGCTACCAGACCTGCTGAGGACCTCTGATCTTCTGCTGCTCGCTTCAGGACCTCAGGAACCGCTGAGCTCCAGGTAGGTCCTGATTCTGCCGCCTCCATCCTGACTGAGCGACGTTGTATAGATGTAAGGCTTGAGGATCACCCTGCTACCTGCACCCCGCCTACCACCGTACTCTTGCCTGATCAAATACTTGATCATGTAGATCTGACGACGGTGAATGTAATAGTTTATATCCATATTGTGTAACGTTGAACTGTGAAAGGTGAAGGTTATGTCGTGTTCAGAAAGGTTATCTTCTTACTCTGCTTTGTTGTTTGCCGTACAAACGTGAGACACATTCTCAGTGTTTTCATAAAGTTGGGCTTTAGTGGCATGAGGAGACGAGGTTCTAGGAAGTATGGAGGGTTCCTCGATAGGAGCCAAGTTTCTAGGAAGCATGGAAGCTTCCTAGAACCTTGGCTTCTATCGAGAAAACTTACAGGTTCTAGGAAATTTCCTCGAAAGGTCTAGGAAGCAAGGAAGGTTCCAAGATAGGAGCCAAGGTTCTTGGAAGCGTGGATGGTTCCAAGATAGGAACCAAGATTCTAGGAAGCATGGAAGGTTTCTCGATAGGAGCCAAGGTTCTAGGAAGCATGGAAACTTCCTAGATAGGAGCCAAAGTTCTAGGATGCATGGAAGTTCCCAAGATAGGAGACAATATTCTAGGAAGGTTCCTAGATAGGAGCCATGGTTGTCGGAAGTATGGAGGGTTCCTAGATAGGAGCCGATGTTCTAGGAAGCATAGAAGGTTCCTAGATAGGAGCCAAGGTTCTAGGAAGCATGGTTGTGGTATTTCTGTGTTATTTCAAAGTCAAAGTCTAAAGAGATGAACTGATGTTGGTCATGGTGGACACGCAAAGTCATGCAAATCATGGTTTAAAGACCCACACGCACACACACACACGCACACACACACGCACTCACACACACGGACACACACACACGCACACACACACACGCACACACACACGCACTCACACACACGCACACACACACGCACTCACACACACGCACACACACACGCACACACACACGCACTCACACACACGCACACACAGGTGTGTAACAGGTGGTTATTAGTGTGTATTAGGTGTGTATGAAGTGTGTAACAGGTGTGTGTGTGTGTGTGTGTGTGTGTGTGTGTGTGTGTGTGTGTGTGTGTTTTCCCCAGCAGGCTGCCATGCTGTGCAGAGCCCTGATCCTCCTGGGAGCGTTCTTCATCTACCACCCGGTAACCAATAATCAATCGTCAATAACCAACAACCAATAACCAATCATTAAGAATTAAGAATCAACAACCAATAATCAATAATCAAATAACCAATAGTGAATCACCAATAACAATAATCAATTAATAACCAACAACCAGCAACCAATAATCAAATACCTAATAACCGATAACCAATAACCAATCATCTATGACTAAAAATCAATAACCATCATAGCATGGTCTGGTTAAATACACTTTTCTGTTTGGCCAGCAGGTACACGAGTTTGGAGTTCAGTTGAATGACTTCTGAACTCTGCTAGCAAACCGTAACCACGACAACGTCAGAGCACAGTTGTCAAAGCTTGCTGGTTATCAATAGTCCTTGATTATCCCTTACATAGTCAATAACCAACAAATAATATATATAATATATATAATATACATAATATAACAGTATTACCAATAATCGATAGCCAATAATAAATAGAAGTAAATAACCAACAATCGACAACCAATCTTCAATCATCAAAACCAGTAATCAATAATCAATAATCAATAATTACGTGCATTCAACACACAAGGTGATCAGTATTATTCTCTTATCTCTCCCTGTTTCTCAAGGTCGCTTCTCAGGGTAAGTTTACTCTACATCCTACTACATATATTACACTATACTACATATATTACACTATACTACATATATTACACTATACTACATATATTACACTATAGTACATATATTACACTATACTACATATATTACACTATAGTACATATATTACACTATACTACATATATTACACTATACTACATATATTACACTATACTACATATATTACACTATACTACATATATTACACTATACTACATATATTACACTATACTCCATATATTACACTATACTACATACT
>PIJE02000939.1:194521-199069 GCA_002895965.2 Coryphaenoides rupestris | reverse complement strand
AAGAGAGAGATTAGTCCTCCTCCCTCTAGTCTCCTCCTAGTCTCCTCCCCTCTAGTCTCCTCCCTAGTCTCCTCCTCCTCTAGTCTCCTCTCTAGTCTCCTCTCCTCCTAGTCTCCTCTCCTCTAGTCTCCTCTCCTCTAGTCTCCTAGTCTCCTCCTAGTCTCCTCCCCTCTAGTCTCCTCCTAGTCTCCTCTCCTCTAGTCTCCTCCTAGTCTCCTCTCCTTGAGTCTCCTCGTCGTCTCCTCTCCTCGTCGTCTCTCTCTTCTAGTCTCCTCCTAGGCTCCTCTCCTCCGAGTCTCCTCTCCTCTCGTCTCCTCTCCTCTAGTCTCCTCTCCTCTAGTCTCCTCCTAGTCTCCTCTCCTCTAGTCTCCTCCTCGTCTCCTCTCCTCTAGTCTCCTCCTAGTCTCCTCTCCTCCGAGTCTCCTCTCCTCTAGTCTCCTCTCCTCTAGTCTCCTCTCCTCTAGTCTCCTCTCCTCCGAGTCTCCTCTCCTCTAGTCTCCTCTCCTCTAGTCTCCTAGTCTCCTCCTAGTCTCCTCCCCTCTAGTCTCCTCTCCTCCTAGTCTCCTCTTAGGCTCCTCTCCTCTAGTCTCCTCTCCTCTGTCTCCTCTCCTCTGCGTCCCTCCTCTAGTCTCCTCTAGTCTCCTCTCCTCTAGTCTCCTCCTAGTCTCCTCTCCTCCTAGTCTCCTCTCCTCTAGTCTCCTCTCCTCTAGTCTCCTCTCCTCCTAGTCTCCTCTCCTCTAGTCTCCTCTCCTCTAGTCTCCTCCTAGTCTCCTCCTAGTCTCCTCTCCTCCTAGTCTCCTCTCCTCCTAGTCTCCTCTCCTCCTAGTCTCCTCTCCTTGAGTCTCCTCGTCGTCTCCTCTCCTCTAGTCTCCTAGTCTCCTCCTAGTCTCCTCCCCTCTAGTCTCCTCACCTCTAGTCTCCTAGTCTCCTCCTAGTCCCCTCCTCGTCTCCTCCCCTCTAGTCTCCTCTCCTCTAGTCTCCTAGTCTCCTTCTAGTCTCCTCCTTGTCTCCTCCCCTCTAGTCTCCCCTCCTCTAGTCTCCTCCTAGTCTCCTCTCCTGCTAGTCCTCCTCTTCCTCCGAAGTCTCCTCTCTTTCGTAGTCTCCTCTCCTCTAGTCTCCTCTCCTCCGAGTCTCCTCTCCTCTAGTCTCCTCTGCTCTAGTCTCCTCTCCTCCTGTCTCCTAGTCTCCTCCTAGCCCCCCCCCTCTAGTTCTCCTCTCCTCCTAGTCTCCTCCTAGCTTTCTCTCCTCTAGTCTCCTCCCCTCTAGTCCTCCTAGTCTCCTCCTAGTCTCCTCTCCTCTAGTCTCCTCCTAGTCTCCTCTCCTCTAGTCTCCTCCTTAGTCTCCTCTCCTCCTAGTCTCCTCTCCCCTAGTCTCCTCTCCTCTCTTGTTGCTTTTGCTGTTCTCAGCCAGTCTTCTGTGCACTCTTATAATCTACTTCCATGTAATTCTTCATTCTTGATGTTTATCTTTAGATGCTGAACTTCTTGTATTTTGCTTTCACACTCTTCTCCACTTCTCCTTTCTCTCTCCTACTTCCTGTTCTGTCCGACACCACGTTTGACTGAAAGCCATTCTGGACCTGTGCGTGGACTAGATGATTAGAATAAGCTCATCATCATACATCAATGTAATATTCTCCATTCTTATAATGGAACGGCCCTATCTCTACCGTAGTACTGCATCACAGCATCTCCTTCCTTCCGACGGTTCACTTCACTCCACGTCAGGTTAAACCCGTCCCACAGACGTGCCAGCTAACGTCGGACTCTCCCCATCCGTCAGAGGCCGGGGGGCTTCCACGACGACACGACTGGGAGGGGCCTCGCATTCGTCTTGTGGACGAGAAGGGGGCGGAGCTTCGGTCCGGGGTCAACATGTTCAAAGTTTATATCCGCACGGAGCGCAGCTGTATCGCGATGCCAGCCTTCAGAAGTACAATCTGGTCGCCGATCATTTGCAAAGGAGAACAATGCGTTGCGCTAATGTTTTGCAAAACACCTTTGTTGGATCGTCTTGAAGCACGGCTCTCGACGAAAGACGAAAGAGGCCAATAGTTCAGCGGTTAAGCGAGTCACTTATCCCCGCTAAGTGTCACTCATCTCCCCCCCCCCCCCCCACCGCCGCACCAGAATAGAGTCCACCAATCACACCGCCCAGAAATAGACTAAATAATTTAAAAACACACAATCAGAGGGGCAGATGACAACAGAGGGGGAGGAAGTGGCGGGGGAAATGGCCGCCATCCGGGCATCGCACCGGCGCACTGCCGCTCAATCACACCGCAACGAGCGAGACGTACACACAAACAAACACACGGCATCGGACGCACTACACACACACACACACACACACACACACACACAGAGCCTACATGTATACACAGGACACACACACACACACACACACATACAGTATAAACACACACGTGTAAACACACGCGCTGCAACGATACACACAGCGACACACATTGAAACACGCACACACGCACGATTCAACTTACCGACGACCTTACGTAACTTACTTGGTATTCGTTCTCAGAAATTACCAAATTTCTAAGGAATTACAATAAGGGATGTGATATCTGATATTGTCGTGTCTACCAAAACATATGAGGAACTACCGCTATTATTACGACACGACTACTATTTCATTTTATAAGACGACCGACACGAAGACTACTAGTATGATACTACTACTGCACTGCCACTAGCATTGAGGAGATATTTAGTTTAATCCAAAGGAATTCACAGTGAAGTCAGATACATGTCATTGAGGAGCAGCCGACGACCTCCACCGCGCCTCCACTATGACTGTGATGATCATACCGTTATCTCTTACTACTGTAGGCTAACTAAACTGATGATAACTAACTACTACTAGGCGCTCTACCTGTCTCTCTCTCCCTCTCAAAACGTGAACGTGAACGGAGGAGGGAGAATCGTTCTGGAAGGTTTTTAATGACAAACCTCTCTCTCTCTCTCTCTCTCTCTCTCTCTCTCTCCCTGTCCTTCTCCCATTCTCATTATTCACCCCCCTTTCTCGACGTCGCGTGATCCGTCGCCATCTAATCATCAGGAGGTGAATTAAAATCCCTTTGGCCGACATAAACCTCCCCGGCGGGCAACGCGACGGCCTACTACACGGCAGCGAAAAAAAAAGAAAAATGATCCCTGTCCCTTTCATTGAAGTCATTAATTTTCCCCTGCAAGACCCCCCCATCCTCCCAGCCCTCCCAGCCCTCCAGCCACTCCCACCCCCCCCCCCCCAACACCTTGTCGGGGGGCCGGAGCACCAGATGGAGGTTTTCCACCGGGCCGCCGAGGCGTGAAATGAACAGCGAGCAGGATTAAGTACCTGCTCGCTGAATTACAGGCTCCCCTCTCCGCCTCCGCCTCCTCCGCCTCCTCCTCCTCCGCCCCCCACAACCTCCAGCTCTGCCCCCGTCAGCACAGCACAGCACACATCATGTTACGTTACATTGATCTCCACGGGGGTGTCTCCACCACAATCGGGACGACTCTGTTGTTCGATTTTACATTTGCATTTACATTTAGGGCATTTGAAGACTCACAAAGAGTACGTTTTGTTGAAGGAGAGACCGCAATATATATGTCGGCGTGGTGCATAAAGATAAGACACAGAGCAGGTTGCAAGCATTCGTCGTTGCAAGGTTATGGAACAATAGTCGTAGAACAATAGATTGGTTAGATTGGTGGTTGTGTGTTGGAATGAGCGCTTGTTTTTTTTCTCCGGTGTTTTAGATCGGATGTTTGTTGCTCTGCCCCATGGGGGAAGCCATCTGTGTCCGAGTACAGATTTGGAGCGTGTCCATTTTGCTTTAACGTTCCCGGCGTTCCTCAATACGACGGACTAGTTTTACTGCACAGATCCATTGAAGATAGTTGGCGTTGTAAAGCATCTTGCTGTTTTTATGGGAATACAGACATGTGATCAGATACTGGAATGCTGAAACGGTGTGTTACGATCGGTCGAACCGTAATCGGCAACACCTTTCTCCCCCCCCCCTCCTCCGCCCGCCGCCTCCTCCTCTTCATCGGCATCGTTCATCTCCTGTCAGGTGCGTCGTGAGCCACAGCATGACCCAAAATGGCTCCCCCGCTGAAGGTCCCAGAAAGATCCATGATCCATGATCATCATAAGATGTCATAAAATGGTGGCTAGAACCTGACCTGGCACCAGGCCGTTCGGTCAACAAGTTCAGCCGTTCGGGCTCGCCGGGATCCCGGGATTGCGGGATTCCCGGGATATCTTCAGTCCCTTCAGTACCGGGAATTAGCAACGGGTCCCGGTATTTTTCAAAAACTATGTTGCATTAATAGTAGCCTAAACTAATAATACATACTCAATATATTGTGCAAATATGATATTTTCTTGTTTAGATAAGCAGGCATATCGAACTACCTGGAGAAGGTCTAACAAATAATCACTTGCAAGTGACGAGACGCGGAGTGTAGTTGTATTGTTGCTCTGTGGCCCAGACACCACCCAGAGTTCTACCTGTTATTGTGCTTTACCAAGGACTGATTG
>PIJE02000939.1:187021-189521 GCA_002895965.2 Coryphaenoides rupestris | reverse complement strand
TCATAAAGGCGACTCCCTCCAGTCATTAAGATAAGCAGCTCGGGTGGGAGTTGGTTGACTGTAAATATTTCTACAGGGGACAGGAATCGCTGATGGTTATCACAAGAAGCGTCATCTTGTCAATGCTTGAAACTCTTTGTGTTGTGATCAAGGAATTCGGTCTCAGGAACCCCTGGGGGTGAAAATTGTCCTTAAAAGGGACAAGTTTACTTCAGTGTACTCACTCTGGTAGAGAGGAGTCTGGTGAATGAAGAGAGAGATGGAGAGAGAGAGGAGGGGGTTCTGTATGTTCTTGATTAACGCGAGGTTTGACTTCTGTGTTCTCTACACATCATGCTTGTGGTGCTGTGTGTGTGTGGGAAGAATGAGGAGACGGGAGAGAGAGAGGAAGAGAAGAGAGAGAGAGAGAGAGGTGGGAGACAGAAAGACAGAGAGCGAGGGCGAGAGAGAGAGAGAGAGGGTTCTGTGTGTTCTTGATTAAACGCGAGTGTTTGAGTTTCTCGTGTGTCTTCTTCTGCATATTGGATGTTTTCTCTGACGCTCTTTCTCGTCATCTTCTCCGAAGTCGTGTGCCAAACTAAGCTGCCTTAACGCACACTGATCCGCTCCCCTGGCCTCGGTCTCGGTCTGGATGGACGAGGCCCCGGAGGGCTCTTCTCAGAGGAAGTGGACTGGTTTTTTTTTTCACCACATACACTATGTCAAAGCTAAAAGCCCGGTGGACACGGCAAGAGGGGACAGCGCCACGACAGCGACGCTCCGTCCCCCGGGGGAACTATTGAGTGTAATCTGGCTCTCTGGCTGTCTGGAATATGTTTTAATGGTTGTGCTGGCAGGGGTTCTGGGGGGGGGGCGGGGGGTCAAGACAGTTTTTATTAAGCTGCCCTCAATTTAACCCAAATGGAACGGCATTTGGTTTGGGGGGGGGGGGGGGGGGGGGGAGTGTCAGGAACCATTGGGGCCGTCACAGTAAGATGTTCGCTCGATGGTGTGTTTCTGGGGAAGCTAGCTGGATTGGAATGAGAAGAATATAACATTTGTGAGCAGCGAGATCATCAGATTTATTTACTATTACGTTGATCAGGACACATGAAAACACACTGCTTCGTGTGTGTGTGTGTGTGTGTGTGTGTGTGTGTGTGTGTGTGTGTGTGTGGGTGTATGTGTGTTTACACACGCTGATAAAGCGTCGAGGAACCCATAAGTACATGAGTGGTATACTGTACATATATCACAGCAATGTTTGTCTCTTTCTCTCCATATCAAGCACTCTAATATTAGCACACACACACACACACACACACACACACACACACACACTCATTTCTTTGCGGTTATAACTTGCCTCTGTCACCTCTGTCATGACTGTCACTTGAAACTTATTATTTTTGTGTTATCAAAAGCCCCTCTTGCTGACTCATAAGGACATAGCTGAATACAGCACGTCATGGAAGACATCATAATTACTCTAATATTAGCACACACACACACACACACACACCCACACACACTCATTTCTTTGCGGTTATAACTTGCCTCCATTTACACAGAAACTTGTGTGATATAACTTGAAACGTATTATTTTTGTGTTAACAAAAGGCCCTCTTGCTGACTCATAAGGACACAGCACGTAATGGAAGACATCATAATCATTCATTTAATGTGATTTAGGTCTAAGACTCTTAGGTCTTTGATAAGTGAAACACGTGAGGTCGTGTTGAAAAATGTTGTCGCCGCGGTGCCGGTAGATTGACTCGATTCATTGAGGTTGAGCGTTGAGTGGCCGCCATCTTATTTAAAATATCTTCTTTCTCTTCTTGACTTTGTGACATAATGGTAATAATTGCATCCTATCATTGCTTTTATCCAAAGCATTGCCTCTGACGGCGGTGTCAACCATGCAAGGTAACAACCAACACGTCAGGAGCAGTTAGGGCGTTCGGTGGCGTCTTGCTCAGGGACACCTCCAGCACTTAGCTAGGGAGGGGAGGAGCCCGGGAATCGAACCAGCAACCTTCCCTGTTGCCCGACGCACTCTTACCTCTGAGCTACTGCCCATTTCGTTCGATATGTGAGTACTATGTCTCGATTAGGTGGCTAACGCTGTCCATTGCACATTAGTTTATACATGCATAATGTATATAAAGACAACCGCTATTTTAACTTGTGTTAACTTGTGTGTTTAAACAAGAGTTGTGATGGTTTAGTGTTCGCAGACCAATGAGCGGTGCAGGACTCTCCCATCATTAAACACTCCTCTATGTTACGCGCTGAACATAACGCTAGCAGAGAACGGCAAAGCATTTGCACGAAGTGGTCACCGCTGAATAAGATATGGGCCCAAGTTTAAAAAGTTTTCAAGTTGTAATTTGATAATTTGCTGACTTTGCTGCAATGTTTAAGCTTCTTTTTAGTGTAAAAATACAAAATGTAAAAGATAAGATTGATAGACCAAAATAATTAATAATAATATTATTATTTAATTCGTAAAACTGAAACG
>PIJE02000939.1:137210-184010 GCA_002895965.2 Coryphaenoides rupestris | reverse complement strand
AACCACAAAATTGCTCATCACTTGCTTAGGACCACTTTCATGAACCTGCCATCTTGTAAATATTAAAAAGTTGAAGGAAGAAAGTTCGACCATCCATCGTTCCCATGTTAGCGTCCGTCCTTTAAAGAGTGATCGATGGCGTGTGTTTGGTTAGCTGTTGTTTTGAAGTGTCCTCCGCTGTCCCGTCGACACTGAAGCTAACGGATCTCCGGAGAGGGCCCCCAGCCGCGGTCCGAGCGTCCCCCAAGAGCCCCTCTCGTGGGACGTGGCGGCCACCAGACGTCGGCACATGATGGATGTTTACCGCCGCTCCAAGATACACAAACACAGCGGGTCAGGGGTCACGCCCACCAGGAGGGCCTGCTGATGGCTTTTCTGTGTGTATTGACATAAAGATGATGTCTCTCTCTCTCTCTCTCTCTCTCTCTCTCTTTCACACACACATACACACACACACACACACACTCCCTCCCTCTCTCCTCTATCTCTCTCTCTCTCTCTCTCTCTATCTCCAGCCTACTGTGCTATTTTAAGTTTTATTTAACTTTAACATTCTATGTTAAAGCCTAATAATAATAATACACATAATAATGTACAGTATGTCATAATTGATTATACGATACAGTCATTGATTGAGCATGGTCATTAACGGTGGCAAACACACATCACACACAAGTCTTAAATTAGCTTCTGTGAAAAAGCGTGACACTTTTTATGATCTTAAAAAAGACAAATATTTGCATTTCTGAAGCGGTAAGCAGGAAACCATGTGGCCTGTATTGACCCTTCGATTAAACTACGCATCGTTTTACCAGAATCAGATGCTATTCTTCGCACGGAACATCTGTTTAGCCCATCAACATTCTTTACAACGGTTCACGGGGAGGGGGGGGGGGGGGGGGGGGGGTGGGTGATCATAACCAGTATGACCAGCATCTCCCCACCCCACCGATTGTGACCCAGTTCACGGCAGCGCTCTGACATCATACAGGAAGTTCTCAGCCACTGGATTTGGTCAGAGTGACCGGCGCTCACAGCTGGCACCCGGACTACAATGGCTACCGAGGAAATGCCAAGTGTGCTTATTTATTATGCCTCAGCACAAACTAATGAACCGGTCCCTTCACCTACTGGTGGCCACTAACAGCCCAGTAGGCCCTGACTGCTCTTGGATGAATCCATGGACCTCAGCATACAGTATATGCACACACTCACATACATACACACACACACACACACACACATAGAGTATATACACACACACACACACACACACACATAGAGTATATACACACACACCACACACACATAGAGTATATACACACACACACATACACACGCGCGCGCACACACACACACACATAGAGTACTTAACACATACACACATACACACACAGAGTATATACAAACACACACATGCAGTACACACACTCACACTTAGAATATACACACACTCACACACATAGAGTATATACATACACACACACACACACACACACACAGTTAGTACATATTCATGAATGGACAGATACAGACACATACTGTCCATACAAAACATGAAATGCATATAAAATATAAAACGTCCACATATGCATCTTAGAAAAGTCGGATTGAGGACATTAGACATTGAGTCGGACATTAGATCATGTTTTCAACGCGCGACGTTACGACTTCATTGCTTCATTGCTTTTGCGTCATCATATCCCTGCGTCGCCACCACGCCTGAGGTGCTGAGGTCATCATCATACTCGGGTGTTATGATCGCATTAAGAGATCTGGAGAGATGAGAAGACATTCACAGTGGGGAGAGAGGGAGAGAGGGAGAGAGGGTGGGAGGGAGAGAGGCAGTTTACAGTTTATAGAATTGTCTGTTTTTGCACCTGTGTGTGTGTGTGTGTGTGTGTGTGTGTGTGTGTGTGTGCGTGCATATGTGAACGTATCAGAGTGCATGAGTGCATGTGTGTGTCACAGCTGGAGAACCTGTGTGTGTGTGTGTGTGTGTGTGTGTGTGTGGTGTGTGTGTGTGTGTGCGCATGCAAATGTGTGTGTGTGTGTGTGTGTGTGTGTGTGTGTGTGTGTGTGTGTGTGTGTGTGTGTGTGTGCACGTCTACAATGGGGGCCTAAATCAACCTGTTCTTCCTGTCCGGTGTACCAAAGCCGCGTTTGATGCATCGCCAGGATATTAAAAGGTCAAAGAAGCCAGACAGAGCCCCCCCCCCCCCCCACACACACTCACACACACACACACACACACACACACAACACACACACACACACACACACACACACAGACACACACACACACACACACAGGTTCCCCAGCTGTGGCCTCCTGTACAGGACAGACTTTTGCTTTCATGACCCTAAAATTAACTCGACTGAAGAAGACAAAGTCACCACCACCTGACATATCAGGAACTAGACTCTCAGCAGATAAGATCAACCAGAAAATGACCTTCATGGATGGATGGATGGATGTATGATGGATGAGAGATGAGCGATGATGACATACGTGACTGTGACAGGCAGGTGGATGGATGCAGAGATGAACAGATAGATACAGTCGGCGGTGATGACAGGTCTGCATGCGTCTCAAGGTCACGCTCGAAGCTCGGCCCCATGCAGGTGGTTCCTGGCCGTCCGTCCTTCGGCTGTACGTCACCCGCGCCGTGTTCACACCTTATCAGGCTCGACACTACAAACACCCGACCGATAGAAGCGGTTAACTTCCTTATCGCGCGCACGACACACAAACTGGAACGCAAGGTTGATTCTCGATTGAAGCTCAGGAGCTGTAAGAGCGGCTGTCTCTGGAAACCAACCGGAAGGTCCGCTGGTTCGATCCCCGGGCTCCGCCTCCTAGCGACGTGTCGAAGTGTCTCTGAGCAAGACACGTCCTGCTCCTGACGTGTTGGTTGTTACCTTGCATGGTTGACGCAATACTCTAAATGCAATCCATTTACCATTTATGGCATTGAAACAGACAAGTTAAATATGCATTCAAAGAAACCAGCTGTTACTTGACAATGTAGGATTGGAAATAGAATTATTAAAGATGATTTCTGACATAAATATATATGAGTCTTCAGTCATCAGCCTCCCTGGCAGCTCGCGAATCTGTGTCATTGTGGTCCAGTAATTCAAACTAAAGTGATTTGATCCGAGTTTGGCTGTAAATTATCTCAAGGAAAGTGGCAAAGTTCCAGCGGTTAAAACAGGAGCAACAATAGAAAATATGCAGCCAACAATGTTTCACATGTTATTTGTTATTTGCATAAGCTTGGGCATTGCCAGATATCTGTTGGAAAGGTCACATAATGGGGAAGGAAAAAGACATAAATCCGCGTAGAAAGTAGGATGAAGGGAGAAAGATAAGAAAGATAAACAGTCGACGAATATATTTACTACTGATAAAAAATTACACGATGGGGAGAATTAAACTGTTTCCACTCAGAAGGCGCTTTAGTCGAGCAAACCCAAACAATCTCACACACACAATCACAAACACACACACTCACACACACACACACAATCTCACACACACAATCGCAGACACACGACAATGGCCAACAATGTTGAACCCACAGAACAGGCATGTGTGTTTTGGTAATATATTTTTAATTGACTATTTTCACACATCAACAATGTATATTATTTTGCATTTATTTTGCATATATTTTGTATATAATGTATATTATTTTGAGACCACAGTGAGACACAGCGAGACAGAGACAGGCCGTTCAGTGCAGGGTGCAGCCGGCGATGGTTGAGTTCAGTTCAGTTCTGTTCCGGGACCCTCACCCAGACACCCCTGGACGCCTTCAGAGTTCACATCTGGACACATTATGTCGAAAGTACATCGCAAAATTCCTTATCTTCTGACCGTCGGCCAAAGGCGCTGGGCCCTGTGTGTGTGTGTGTGTGTGTGTGTGTGTGTGTGTGTGTGTGTGTATGAGTGTGTGTGTTTATAGTCTCTATGTTTGTACATGCCGCTGGACACCCTTAATATTCCACGCACAAACAAAGTTGCAGCTGTAAAAACAAAGATGTTCGATGTATATCGGGACAGAACGTGCTTCGCGATGCAAGAACTCAGAAACCTCTCGCTTTGCTTTCCCACGGGTGTCAAACTTGTGGATATTTTTCCGCTTTCTGGGCGAGAAGCTGTTTGACTAAAAGCTGGCTGTTAGTGTTTGAACACACACACACACACACACACACACACACGGTATATTATAGAGAACACCAGCGAGCTCTGTGATTGGTGGCTTTGGTATAACAGCTTGACTCCTGTATGCCTGAGCGCTGCTGATGCGATGACTTGTACTTCTGTACATGTGGATGTGTGTGTTGAGGCTATGAGCCGCGTGTGTGTGTGTGTGTGTGTGTGTGTGTGTGTGGTGTTAAGGCTGAACAATGAATCGTAATATTATAATATGACAATATCCAAATCATAGGAGCTGCGCTTTTCTGATGGTATTAATGTAAACCCCTGCAGAGATGGCCTGCTGACCCACACACACGTTTCTTTCTCCAGATGTAAGAAGACATCTTTGTTTGGCACAGACAACAAATGTCAAATCATGATGAAGAATGTGATGCGCAAAGTATAATTCCCACGGACAGTGAATCATCGATCACCATAAATGCCATGCGGTTCAGCCCTAGAGTGTGTATTGTGTGTGTGTGTATATGTTTGTGTGTGTGTGTGTGTTTGTGTGTGTGTATGAGGAGGAAGAGGGGGGCGGGGGGGCATTGGATTGATTTTCAATTAAAGGGATACACATTTGAAGTCAGTTTCCTGTAAGATAATTATGTAATATGCTCCTTTTGGACCATATTCTGTAAACGTTACACATCCAGAAATGTCATTACAAATGAAAACCGGTGGATTCTGAGAAAATATGCGGATTCACCTTTGCGACAATCGAGACATTTGGAGACAGTTGTCTGGTGTCTGAGTTTTAGATTACACGGTTTCATTCTTTGTGGAACGTTCCCTCCACACACACACTGCGTCGTATTTCTTGTTTTTGTCGACGTCACAGCAATCCACCGCCATGAAACGTGAGCAACGGAAACTATGTCAGCGTCACTTAGTCTCGTGCCAATGTTTATGGTTTATGAGGACATACGTTTCCTATTTTCTCACATGGTTTCCATATTTTCTACGTACATAATGTGTGTTACGCTGCAGGGTGACAAATTCATTGCCCGACGACGAGCATGTTTCCTTCATTCCTCTGCGTCAACATTGCTAAACACACAGTTTTAGGAGACAAAAAAAACCCCAAATTACTCCCATAAACCCGTGGTGCATCGGGGGAATCAATGCACACAGGATAAACCAGCCATCATCTCCACACACACACACACACACACACACACACACACACACACACACACACACACAACCACAGGTTCATCGGGTTGCAAGGGTTCATCGCTAAAGTTGCATTGTGATGTCTTGTGATGTTTTGGACAACAATGTCTAACAGCACTGAATCAAAGTCTCTAAATAGATACTTGGATACGTGTGAGCAGTTGAAGGGGGTGGTTGGTCCAGTCGTGGCTTGTGACTCCCAGCTCGTGGCTTGTGACTCCCAGCTGGTGGCTTGTGACTTCTGGGCTCCGTCCTCATGTGTCCACTTGCCTGCTTGCCGAAGCCTTGATGAGCAAGAGATGCTTCATGAACCTGTACCTTCACCCCCCCGTGAGTGAGGTCGCTGTGGAAGCTGCTTTGGATGAAAGCGTCCGCTAATTGAACTAGAACGTTGTAGTAGTAGTAGAAGTAGTCGTAGTAAATCATTTAACCCGGGAGACACCAGCTGTATAATGCACCGAAACAAGCACCCACAGGCCTTCTCCTTTTAAAACTCTCTGCAGAGTTGACACGTGCTCAGCGACTGCTCAGCGGCTCAACAAACACTCAGAGAGAGAGAGAGAGAGAGAGAGAGGAGAGAGAGAGAGAGAGAGGAGAGAGAGAGAGAGAGGCGATAAGGAGCTCTAGCGATAGCCATCTGCGGTGTCACGTCGCACGCCACCCAATGGGCCAGCAGAACCACTTTTCTCTCGCTCGGCCGCGTCTGATACGGATCTCTGGGCCCGTCGCCGTGTTGTTGAGTTCACAGAGGGGGGGCGGGGGCCATCGGACCTCGCCTCCATGCTCTGCCTAACCACCGAAAGCTAGCTGGAGATGTGGTCGGGGAATTATTCCACGGCGATTAATTCCCGCTTGATTCGTCGGTGAAGTCGAAACCTGGCCAAGATTAAAAATACCCTGTCTCCACTGTTTTCTAGCAGAGAGCTGGTCGTGTTATTAATAGATTATATATGGTAAATGGTAAATGGATTGCGTTTATATAGCAGTTTTATCCAAAGCTCTTTACAGTATTGCCTCACATTCACCCATTCATACACCGACGGCGGTGTCCACCATGCAAGGTAACAACCAACTAGTGGACTGCGCGGGCCTGGAAAGTAGGTCCTAGCCCGGCCCTGGCCCTAGAGAGTGAGGCCCCAGCCCGGCCCCTGCCCGGCCCGGCCCGCCACATTATTAGAACTCTCAGGCCCGAATTAAGCCCGACATTTTTTTAACCTCCCATATCCCGACTAATGTCGCAAATAGTTCTAGACTTGTTGCCCATATGCGACAGGTCTAGTTATAGACTTTCGACCTTATTTGAGCACTTTAAATGGCATAAGTGGTTATATTTAGTTTCATTTCAATTTTAAGTTATTTTAGGAAAATGTTTGAAGCATTTTGTAGGTAGTTAAATAATTTTTTTTATTTTCTGAAGTGAGTGACGAGCAGCTGCACGACGATTAATTATTGTCTGTTGCGTGTGTGGGGAGGATTTCGGAGTAAGGCAGCGCAGCAGCAGACTGTTGTGTGTGTGATATAGGTTAAAACAACTTTTTATCTTTGTTTTACCATCAACTTCACATAGTCTATTTTTAATATAGAGAGCGAGAGAGAGAGTGAGAGCGAGCGAGCTGTTGTAGACATGTAACTGTTTTTGCTTCTTTTTAATTTTATTGTTCCCTCTCCTCCAAGCACAATCAATGTATATTACAAATTAATTATTAATTTATTGTTGATACGGTTGTAATCTTTAAACCATAATGTTAGCATGTTTTATTGTTTGAATGTTATAAACTGTACCTTTCTCTGTTTGTACTACTTTATACAATGTGCTTTGGCAATACTGTATTTTATATGGTCATGCTAATAAAGCCTCTTTGAATTGAATTGGAATTGCGAGAGAGAGAGAAAAGAGGCCCAAGCCCGGCCCGTATCCGAGCTAATGATGTGATAATTGGCCCATTGCAGGGCTCTACCTGCCGATACCGAATACCGATATGAGTACTTTTATATTACAAACAGATATGAGGTTTGTAATATACAAGGCATGTGCCAGCGCCACCTATATGTGAGGTGGTGTATTACACTAGGGATAGGATTATTAGGTAGTCAGTCGGATACTCGGTACCATGAGCAGTTGCTATTAAACAGCCATAAACGCCAACTCGGTTACATCTCTTTATTTCAATATTCCTTGGCTAAGAATATTACAAGGTTAACGTTGCGTTGCCAAAGTGGTATCGGGTGCGCTTGTATCTTAAGTAGTTTAATGAGTACGAGTACATGAACACAGTATCGGACCGGATACTGGATACTGGTATCAGCATCGGTGCATCCCTATGCCTTTAGATTTCTTATTTAGCCTACACAAGGCCATTCCATACTGTATTGATACAGGAGGTATGTGGTCTATCTATTGGCATTATTAAATAGGCTTCCGTAATCTTCAAAAGATTTTAAATAGCTTTTATCATAATCTGCCAAGTGCCACACCAATAAAATGACTGGACCTCGCTGGGCGCCTGTGATATCCTGTTAGTTATACATACCTGTAGTTCCACCCCCTGCCACACGGTGGAAGTAGAGACTGGGATTAACTACCACCTGTTCGGGAGACTCCGGTCCTGGCGCCTGCATGGACAAAACCAGCCTGTTAGAGAACCTGTGATACATGGAATGTTCTTGTTCGTATTGGATTAAACAGTTACATCGTGTTCAAGACTCACTCCTCATTATATATAAAGTGGTTACTACAGCCTCCCAGTTGAAAAGTCCTGGCTACGCTCCTGCGCTGCCGACGTCATGAAAAAACGGTGCCTCTTACTGAGGTCCGCCATCTTGTCTGCAGCCAGGTACTATTGAAGGATACTGCCGCCATGGAAATGGCGGGAGTAGCAGTTTCGAATGAAACGAAACCATTAATGCAAAAATCATTGCATTTGTCATTAGGCCTCTCTGTATGCCGAACGTTTTGCGTAGGCAACGTAAACAGTGTTACCAACTTAGTCTCTATATTTAGCGAGTATTCAGACCCTCTAGCGACTCTTTTTCAAAAAGCTTTTTCTGGTGTTATTGGAGACTCTGACGTGAAAGCACGTATCGTTCTTACTTTTCTCAACGAGCAGCGGGCGGGTGCTGCCGTGGGCCCCTCACCAGTGTTGCCAACACCTCAGTAAGGAAAGTCGCTGTCCTAAATGTCGCTAAATGACGTAATTAGCATAATTTACCATTTAATTTGCATACTTTACAACCCTCCTTTATCCAACACTGAACGTAAAAAGATTGAATCAAAATGTTTTTCCCTAAGTAGGGCACACTTCAAATAATGTTTTCCAAAGTTAGGCATCGTCTCACAAATTACACTTTTAGTAGATGATTGTCGAACTTTTGGATCTGGATTAGACTAGGCCTCATATAAAAATGTCAAAATCAGACAAAACCGAATTAAAATGCCTATTTCACGAACTCATTTTAGTGGTGCATGATAAACGAATGGCCTATCATGAATCTAAATATCCATTCTGTAACCTGCCCACGTAGCCTAGGCTATACCTAGTAGGCCCACGTATTTGTTGGATTATACAAACGAAATAAAAAAGCCGGGTGAATGATTCGTTCTGGAGCACAATAAAACACACAATTATTTAATAATTGGACAAAGAAACATGTATGCCTACCTTGGTCCGGAAACAGTATGCTGCAGAATACGGAGTTTGAAGTTACGATGCTGAAAGTGAATTTCCACTTCTCGCTCACGCGTCAGGAAGATCGTATCCGGACGTAACCCTGAACCTCTGGCTTGTTATTGAGATGGGAAATTGGCGACGCAGACCACGCCCCGAAATAATTTCATTGGTCGCCCCTACTGCTTCTTCTTGTCCTTCTTTATGGATATGTAGGTGTGTCATCCACAGGCCGTTTCTCAATACCAAGAATGCAAAGTTGGACTTTGGTAGTACTTGGTGTACTTAGAACCATGTATTATGTAGCTTAGAACCATGTATTATGTAGCTTAGAACCATGTATTGCCCCCAGCAGCAGAGTCCGCCTGCTGTGGCCCAGAATGGCAGCCGGCTTCATTTCGCAAAAGTTCAGCTGATTACTCCACAACTGTACACGAATAATGTAATGTCATAATTATAATTAGTTATAATAATATAGCAACGACAGTCCTCTTTCATACGGCTTCTGTTTATTTCTTTGGCAATAATTTTGTATACATCACGAGCCAATGGTATAATAACAGGATCCTCCCTCATGTAAGTGAGTCTGTAGGCCTATCCTCTTGTTAATATCCAGCCAATTTCCAACCACTCAGTCTTACAATTGATCACATCAGTCAAGACTGATACTGTTGATGTTGCCCCAGTACCACATTATTCACAAACCCTGAATGAATAGGATATGTTACTTATGTGAGTGTCTCTGTAAATCATAGGCATAGCTACAGAATCAGATTTGTTTTTATCTGCTAATGTGTCTGGACGGAATAATTATGTGTCTATATACATCTGTACATCATTTTTTATGAAATATTAATAACTAATAATAAAAAATTAATAATAGAATACATTTCTTTCTTTCTCTTTTTTTAAATTCCATTTTGGCATTTGAAACACTACATCATTTTATGTTACCTGTATTTTAATCATCTGGCCAAGTTGAAGTACGATTCAACAAGCACCATGCATGCCAAGGCCAGGAGCATCATCGAACGCATCTTCCGTAGCTTAAAACCCGCTGGCGAGCCATCTTCCTGAGGGCATTGGAAATCTATCTAATCTATCTATTTACCCCTAGTAGAAGCATGCTGCATCCTCCACAAACTCTAGGATAGGATATCATCCGTCTGTCGACCGAAGATATCCTGGAGGAGGACGAGGAGGACGAGGAACATCACAAGGAGGATGAAGATCAGGGGATCTGGTGAGTGCTCAGGAAAGAATTTGTGTGGCAGACTTGCTGCACAGGTCTCTGCCCCTGGAGAGCTGGCAGCATGTCTGAGGGAGCACGACTACAACTAAGGGGGTAACCCCCAAGGATAAATATGAATGCAGTGAAATTAAAAGATTACATTAAAAATCATTATTTTAGTTACATTGGACCTCATTCACGAACACAGTTAAGAAAAAGTTAAGAAGAAATTTCTTCTTAACTCCACTTACGAAGTTCCTGCGACAATTTTGGCATTCAAGAAAGTTTTCTTATCTGGGATTGGTTCTTAGCTAAGAACAGGATTTAAGAACGCGGAAAAGCAGTCGTAGCGACCTATTTGGAGTGCGCCCATGTTCTTAAGGGATGAATTTGTGAGAAATCATTGGTGATTGCATTCACATCAATTCTACAGACATCCTCGGATGTAAATAATTATAATAATAATAAATACGAGAATATTTGTATCATTAACAATGACGTTTCACATGCATAGTCATGATTCTACGAGACGTGATGTCCTAATAAATAAAAGCACGACACGAACACTGCAAATGGCAGTGAATAAATAAATAAGCACTAAACTCAATCGCGTGGATATAGACATAGGGGAATAGAATTGACATCTACATTCTGTGAATGAACATGTGAATATCCATAAATAAAATATATCATATGGGCCTACATAATATACATACTATACATACTATACATAATATACATACTATACTATACAATTACGCTCCCGTGAGGGGGGGGGGCTCCGTTACTTCGCGGTTCTGATGGGGGCGGGGTTGGCCAGGCCTGCACTAGCGTATCCCGTCTATTTTGATTATAAATTAATTTGAAACAATGGAGAGACATCGCGTCCTGGCATTGGCAGCAGCTCTCCACATGAGTGGTGCCTTCGAAAAGATTTTTGTGTGTGTAGTACAACTGGGTTGTCCATGACGGCCTGTATAAGGTTCTCCTCCGCCTTTGTTGACAATGTTGATATCGTATGTCCCGCCCCCTCCTCAATTTTGATTGGCTGACAAGAGAGACGTGACATTGATGACTCCAAATTGCAACTACTGGGAGCAGAGCGACCAAAAGCGCTGAACTTCATAGGGTTTGCATGTTGAGTTCTAGATTGTTTCCTCCGACTCCAGTTTGGCTCCTGGCCCTGCTTACTAGTTTCGCGGGCCTGGCCACTCGGCCTATGCTTCTGATTCAGCGGCACGTGGCCCGGCTCGCTTCTAGTTCGACGCGGTGCTCGTGGGCCCGCGTCTCCGGCCCTGCTTCATATGGGTTTCAGGCGATGCCTAGAGACCCGGTCTGCTTCTCGCTCTCGCGGCCGTCCGTGCCCGGCTCTGTCTTTTAGTTTTTCAGTCGTGGGTCCTGAGCCGGCCTGTTCTAGTTCTCAGCGCCTGGCCCGGCCTGGCTTCTATGTTCAGCCGGTCCGGTGGTCCCGCGTCACTTGACTCTGCGATGTTCTAGCTCTGTGCCCGTGTGGCCCGGCCTGCTTCTAGTTCAGTGGCCTGGCCTGCTTCTAGTTTTCGACGTGGCCTCGGCCGCCTGCTTCTAGTTCAGCTGGCCGTGGCCAGGCCTAGTTCAGTGGCCCGGCCTGCTTCTAGTTCAGTGGCCTGGCCTGGCCTGCTTCTAGTTCAGTGGCCCGGGCCTGCTTCTAGTTCAGTGGCCTGGCCCGGCCTGCTTCTAGTTCAGTGGCCTGGCCTGGCCTGCCTCTAGTTCAGTGGCCTGGCCCACCTCTAGTTCAGTGGTCCGGCCTGCTTCTAGTTCAGTGGCCTGGCCGGCCTGCTTCTAGTTCAGTAGCCTGGCCCGGCCTGCTTCCAGTTCAGTGGCCCGGCCTGCTTCCAGTTCAGTGGCCTGGCCTGCCTCTAGTTCAGTGGCCTGGCCCACCTCTAGTTCAGTGGCCTGGCCTGGCCCCTCTAGTTCAGTGGCCTGGCCTGGCCTGCTTCTAGTTCAGTGGCCTGGCCTGGCCTGCCTCTAGTTCAGTGGCCTGGCCTGCCTCTAGTTCAGTGGCCTGGCCCGCCTCTAGTTCAGTGGCCTGGCCCACCTCTAGTTCAGTGGCCTGGCCCGCCTCTAGTTCAGTGGCCTGGCCCACCTCTAGTTCAGTGGCCTGGCCCACCTCTAGTTCAGTGGCCTGGCCCGCCTCTAGTTCAGTGGCCTGGCCTGGCCTGCTTCTAGTTCAGTGGCCTGGCCTGGCCTGCTTCTAGTTCAGTGGCCCGGCCTGCTTCCAGTTCAGTGGCCCGGCCTGCTTCTAGTTCAGTGGCCTGGCCCGCCTCTAGTTCAGTGGCCTGGCCCGCCTCTAGTTCAGTGGCCTGGCCCGCCTCTAGTTCAGTGGCCCGCCTCTAGTTCAGTGGCCTGGCCCGCCTCTAGTTCAGTGGCCTGGCCCGCCTCTAGTTCAGTGGCCTGCCTCTAGTTCAGTGGCCTGGCCCGCCTCTAGTTCAGTGGTCTGGCCTGCCTCTAGTTCAGTGGCCTGCCTCTAGTTCAGTGGCCTGGCCTGCCTCTAGTTCAGTGGCCTGGCCTGCCTCCAGTTCAGTGCCTGGCCCTCCTCTAGTTCAGTGGCCTGGCCCTCCTCTAGTTCAGTGGCCTGGCCCTCCTCTAGTTCAGTGGCCTGGCCCGCCTCTAGTTCAGTGGCCTGGCCCGCCTCTAGTTCAGTGGCCTGGCCCTCTAGTTCAGTGGCCTGGCCCGCCTCTAGTTCAGTGGCCTGGCCCGCCTCTAGTTCAGTGGCCTGGCCCGCCTCTAGTTCAGTGGCCTGGCCCGCTGCTTCTAGTTCAGTGGCCTGGCCTGGCCTGCTTCTAGTTCAGTGGCCTGGCCCGGCCTGCTTCTAGTTCAGTGGCCTGGCCCGGCCTGCTTCTAGTTCAGTGGCCTGGCCCGGCCTGCTTCTAGTTCAGTGGCCTGGCCCGGCCTGCTTCTAGTTCAGTGGCCTGGCCTGCTTCTAGTTCAGTGGCCTGGCCCGGCCTGCTTCTAGTTCAGTGGCCTGGCCTGGCCTGCTTCTTTCAGTCAGTGGCCTGGCCTCTCTTCCAGTGCCTGGCCCACCTCTAGCTAGGACGTTTTGTTGTGATTTCTCTCTCAGGTCCAGTCGATTGCTGATAGCGCATTTCGCCAACCATCTAGAACTTCAGTTAGACTGGCGCTCTCAAGCTGTGGCCCACCTGCCTAGTGTTCAGCAGCGCGTGGCTGCACTGGCCTGCCGCTGCTTCTACGGTATGTTCAGTGTCATCGCTGGGCTGACCCGCCTCTAGTTCAGTTCCCTTCTGCCGATGTCTATTCGCGCCACTGTTGATCCTGGACATTCGCCCGCCTCTAGTTCAGTGTTTGGATCCTCATCTCACAATTCTTCATAGCCCTCTAGCCGCCTCATTTATCACATTTGGTTACCGCGAGCTCCCTGCGTTTGCGTAGGCTCTGCCGCCATCCCGACGGCCGGCGTGTGGCCTACGACCACTATCTAGTGTCCCTTATGCTTTTGCTGACTTTCTATTCTGAATAACTAGTACTCGTCCCAAGCATCCCGCGTTTGTGCCTATCTTTCTTGCGTCGAGTCCCTCAGAGTCTCACGGACACTTCCGTCCGCGCACCTGGCTCTTGCAATTTTTGCCATAATTCCACCCACTCTATTTTCCTATCTCGCCTGCGCCCGCCTCTAGTTCAGCTGCCCGTTCGCACGTCGTACTCACTAGGATGATGGCCTGCCTCTTGCCACTAACTGCTGCGTTATCAGCCTTTAGTCAAGGGTGTATCTGAGACCTCCCTTGTGGCAAGTCTATGGTCTTTTCATGAGGGTTTCTTTTTTTTCCATCGCTTCCTGCGTCCCACGGTTTCGCGCGTGCAATCTCTTAATGCGTCTCACGTCTGATCGCCTCTCATATAGTGTCACGGTACATTGCTTTGGTCCTCTGTAATACTGACGTCTTTGGTGCGCGGTCCCGTTGCCTTTCTAGTTCAGTGGCCTGGCCCGGCCTGCTTCCTCCTTAGTTCAGTGGCCGTTGCTAGTTCACCTGGCCTGCTTCTAGTTCAGTGGCCTGGCCTGGCCTGCTTCTAGTTCAGTAGCCTGGCCCGGCCTGCTTCCAGTTCAGTGGCCCGGCCTGCTTCTAGTTCAGTGGCCTGGCCTACCTCTAGTTCAGTGGCCTGGCCCACCTCTAGTTCAGTGGCCTGGCCTGGCCTCTAGTTCAGTGGCCTGGCCCGCCTCTAGTTCAGTGGCCTGGCCCACCTCTAGTTCAGTGGTCCGGCCTGCTTCTAGTTCAGTGGCCTGGCCTGGCCTGCTTCTAGTTCAGTGGCCCGGCCTGCATCTAGTTCAGTGGCCTGGCCCGGCCTGCTTCTAGTTCAGTGGCCTGGCCGGCCTGCTTCTAGTTCAGTGGCCCGGCCTGCTTCTAGTTCAGTGGCCTGGCCTGCTTCTAGTTCAGTGGCCTGGCCCGGCCTGCTTCTAGTTCAGTGGCCTGGCCCGGCCTGCTTCTAGTTCAGTGGCCTGGCCCGGCCTGCTTCTAGTTCAGTGGCCTGGCCCGGCCTGCTTCTAGTTCAGTGGCCTGGCCGCCTCTACTTCAGTGGCCTGACTACAGGTATTTTTCTTAATGTGGGACCTGCGGGCCAAATAGACAGCCAGGCCACCGGGAAAACTTCTGGTGCTCCCGATGGCCAGTCCTGGCCTGGTACATGGGTAATATACAAGAAAATCTCTCCGACATGCAGTCCGACATGGTAAAAATCGTCCAACATATTCACAAATCGTCCGGCATGATGTCAGATGGGCGGGTCTCTGCCTAACACCATGTGCTCATAGCTAGATTGGGAAAACCTGGGTTGACTTAACAAGTTAATAACTACCGTGATCGCGTTTGTTAGGAAGACGGCTAACGAAAAGAGATCCAGTGTATGTTGAATTTGTTTTGTAGTACAGGCCTCAACAACAACAACGCTGACCTTGAGCGTGGAAATCACTCCAGTGGTCACCTGGAGCGCCCCATGAAGGGTATCAAAGCAGTCAAACATGGCCTCCTTGTCCTCCTGACAGAGGGTTAGAGAGCAACAGAACCCATAGAGCATTATGGGCCTCATTAGTGACCTAGCGGCCATCTTAGTTCTAGCTAGAGGTGTGGAAATTTCTCGATTCTAAGATGCATCGCGATGCGGACATGTACGATTCTGCATCGATGCAGTGACAGAACATAATCGATTATAGCCTACTAACGTTGATGTAAAAAAAAACAAAAAAGCGCTGGCAGCGGCTATTTTCAATGCAAACCCTATGAAGTTCAGCGCTTTTGGTCGCTCTGCTCCCAGTGCTCTGAGTTGAAAATAGTTCAACTTTTGGAGAAGCGTCGCGCTCATCAATGTCACGTCTCTCTTGTCAGCCAATCAAAATTGAGGAGGGGGCGGGACATACGATATCAACATTGTCAACAAAGGCGGAGGAGAACCTTATACAGGCCGTCATGGACAACCCAGTTGTACTACACACAAAAATCTTTTCGAAGGCACCACTCATGTGGAGAGCTGCTGCCAATGCCAGGACGCGATGTCTCCATTGTTTCAAATTAATTTATAATCAAAATAGACGGGATACGCTAGTGCAGGCCTGGCCAACCCGCGGCTCTTTGTCTGGTTTCATGGCTCTTACGTTCATATCTAATTTTGTGTTTTTTTTAGGGCTGTCAAAGTTAACGCGTTATCACAGATGTTGCGCCAAGGATGCGCAATGACGCTACCGTGAGGCGCGCGACGGGCTCCGAGTCAGCGTCTCTGGGGGGGGGGGGGGGGCGGGTCCGTTAATTCGCGGTTCTGATGGGGGGGGGGGGGGGATCCATTAATTCGCAGTTCTGATGGGGGGGGCGGGTCTGTTAATTTGCGGTTCTGATGGGGGGGGGGGGTCCGTTAATTAACTAGATAAGACTATGAAAATGTTATTGCCCTGGCAGTGGCTACAAATATTTGTGGTGTGTGTGAGAGGAAGAGATGGGGAGATGTTCATGTGTGTGTGAGAGGAAGAGATGGGGAGATGTTCATGTGTGTATGATGTGGCTCTTTGCAGTAACACAGTAAAAAAATTGGCTCTTCGTCTCTGACTGGTTGGCCACCCCTGCGCTAGTGTGACGTCACAACGAAGGAATGTGGAAGCGCTAGAAGAAACACGTGAGAAGCGCTCTGAAAAAGAGGTTGTGGTTATTGAGCTGCATCGAGATGCATCAAGATGCATCGTAGAATCGAATCGAATCGTGGACAGCTGAATCGTAATCGAATCGAATCGTGAGGCCAGTGAAGATTCACAGCTCTAGTTCTAGCTGGGTTTCACACAAACACATGAGCCTACCTGCAGGTCCTTGTTGTAGGCGCTTGGTAAGCCTTTGATGGTCATCATGAACCCTGCACACTGACAAAGAATTGTCATGTTAAACAGGTTTACAAAGGATGTAGTGACAGGAAGGGGAGGCAGGAGGTAGAGCGGTTGCCTGGCAGCTGGAAAGTTGCCGGTTCAATCCCTGGCTCTGCCGAGCCAAGTGTCAAAGAGTCCCCGAGCACGATGTCTAACCCGAACATGCTCCCAACGAGCTGGCTGTTGCCTTGCATGGTTGACTCTCAGGAGCCTCATGGGTTCATGCTGCGCTTCTGGTGGTTATTCCTTACCACTGAGCACACAGTGGACATTTAGGAGTCTTACTCTGCCAAGGACACGACCCGCTTTGCTCCGAATCAGTTCCAGACTGTCCGCGTTCTTCTTCTGAGGCATCAGGCTGCTCCCTGTACTGCGCGCACGCACACACACACACACACACACACACACACATTTATACAATCTAATGATGACTGAGACATAAAAGGGTCTGCCAGAAGCCATAGAGGCACCTGTAAGCGTCGGAGAGAGTGAGGAAGGAGAACTCCTTGGTGCTGTACAGCAGCAGGTCCTCCGCCATCTTACTGAGGTGAGTGAGACACAGCGACGCCCAGAACAGAAACTCAGCTAAACAGAAGAAACACAAGAGCAATGACAGATTTTAAGGCCAAGTTGCATGGCGGGTCTCAGGCGACTGTGGAGGCTGAAGGGATCGTACCGACAAAGTCCCTCTGGCCAGTGGCATCCATGCTGTTGATGCTGATGTCGTCAAACTCCAACTCTGCAGGCCAATACATTCACAGAGAAAAGTTCATGATCAAATCGGGGGCGTAAGCGCCTTCATTAACTACTCTGTCCAATTTTGCACAACTTGGCACAAAGATGTTAAATGCATCGTTGTAAAATACCCACGACACGAGCAAACATGATCCACATGCAACACACGTGGATCATTGATAAAAGTGCATGTGATTACTGAGGAAAATCGCTTGGACCAGATCTCAAAAAGGTTGAGGATGAAAGTACACGTTTCCAATCAACTGAATTCAAGTATCATAGTCACGGTTTTGACAGAGTCTACAGATAAATTATTGGCTCAGACGCAACCTGTCGTGAGCACCTGACGCACCAGATTGTTTGTTTCACAGAAATATCTTGGAAGTTGCCATTGGAAACTGTTTGGAAAAGGGCTGGCACTTTCAAAAAATCTTTGGCAGGTGATTGGGTCCAAATGAACCGTTGCTTCTCGCCATCATCACACCCAAAGCACGCCAAGAGGAAGTACGTTGGTCCGTGTCCGGATCTCCTGAAGCATGGCTGGAGAGGACAACTCAAGCAAGGTGTGCGAATAGGCAAGAGAAGATTACAAATGCACATTTTTTTTTTTTTAAAAGGCTCTTATGTGCGTCAACTATGTTGTGGCTACGATCAGCTATTGCTCGGGCCCCCCCAAAAGATCTAAGGAAGGAGATATGCGAGGAAGAGGGTATGCAAATCCAAACAGAAATACCTCAGTACCCAATGGCTCCATCTGATTGGCTGTGCTCTCTGCATGTGGGTGTAACCAGGGAACAGGACATCTATTTCTCTGTAGTGAAGACGGATCAAAATGTGGTTAAAGACAACATTAAATGGTTTCAGGGTGCATCTGACTTCCGTTATATGACATGAAGTCAAACAGGCGAGTCATGTTACATCGTATAAAGCAGAAGTAATGCGAATTGATGTGTTGGGAATTAATTGAATCATACCAAAATGGCAAAAGACGAGCAAAAGAAAGCATGATGGGGAAACAGAGTAAGGACTGCGTTTATCAAGCACTTTTATCCAAAGTGCTTTACAATATTACCACTCATTCACCATTCATACACCGACGGCGGCATCCACCATGCAAGGCCACAGCCAGTTCGTCGAGAGCAGTCTTGCTCAGGGACACCGACACTTGGCTAGGAGAAGCCAGGGATTGAACCAGCCACTTCCGGTGGCCAGACAACCGTTCTACCTGAGCTGCTGCCTCCCCGGTGTCGATATAAAGTAAATTGTCCAGTCATTGTGACTTTAAGGAGAGGATAAATAGGTTTTAAATGATGGTCTTATAGTGTTCATTATTGTAGACCATGTGCCCTCACACAGAAGCACGCTCCACCATGGTAGCAACCAGCTGCAGTGTCCTCCTTTAAGGTGGCGATGAAAATACATACATACATAAAAATGCAATTGTGAAGAAAATCAATGTATTAATACGTATTTGGAACTTCAGCCACACCAGCTTTATGAGAACTAGGAAGGCAGAGTACCGCACATAGGTAGGCTATAGCACTGTACTTCAGAATAGTGTAGATACAATAGCGTCAGGGAGTTTTAATGAAATAGAACCACAAAAAAACCCCAATTGCCTATGCTTTTGAGCCAATAAGAGCAATTATAGTGGTATGAACTTCTGTTCCCCTGTGCTTTTTGGGTTGGATAGCTGGTGGTGCTGGTTTGGTTTTGCATTTGTGTGCCTATCCTCTTTTTGGTACATAACATACTTTTATCTTTTCGGGCTGTCACCGTGTATAACCTTCTGCTGAACGTTACATATAGACCATGTTTTTAATAGGCCTAACTAGCCAATGTTAAACAACATCTGGTAATTCGCAAACCGCTTAATCATTAATTTAATTTAATCTGATTCGCAATTCGCAACAGCGCTCTTCACCCCAGTGCATATACGGTCGTGTCAGGTACGCTGATCAGATGGTCTGTTCATGACTTCATTACAATAGGCCTACAAACCTACATTACCTGCACCGGCAATTCAACATGTGTACCAAGCGAACAACAGAGACCAACGATTCCTGTAACGTCACCTCCTGGCTTGTTTGAACATGGCTGCACCCAACTGCCGTAAAAGTATAATGCCATCTAGTTTTCTAGCAAATCAGGTAAATATCATGCTTGATTGCAGTGCCATATCGTGCCCGCGGTAAAAATCAACCCAATCAAAAACGAACCACCGTCATATTGTCCGCAATAAATGTAACTTTTCCAAGGTCAATTGGAAAGGTTTTCCTAGGCCGATAAGAAAAGTTGTCGATGACATACAGTATAGTTCAAAGTAGTACTGTGTTCCTCATGTCAGTTATGACCATTGGGTTTCATCATTGTGCCAACAAACCAACCTGATCATTTCTGCTTCGGCCGGGATGCAATTTCCCAGCAGGCTCCCCAATCAGCTCCTGTTATGAACAGGGAAGTTAGACTAGTTGTTCTGGCCTCTGTGTCTTTAATCTTGTGATACACTACTAGGTTAAAAAGGTGCTGCAGATAAGATTTAGGAGCTACTATTTGAGTGCAATTTGTTAGAAATGGCAACAGGTAACACAATGTAGCCTAGCTTTAAAGAACAGGTAACACCATGGAGCCTAGCTTTAAAGAACAGCTAACACCATGGAGCCTAGCTTTAAAGAACAGGTAACACCATGGAGCCTAGCTTTAAAGAACAGCTAACACCATGGAGCCTAGCTTTAAAGAACAGGTAACACCGTGGAGCCTAGCTTTAAAGAACAGGTAACACCATGGAGCCTAGCTTTAAAAGAACAGGTAACACCATGGAGCCTAGCTTTAAAGAACAGGTAACACCGTGGAGCCTAGCTTTAAAGAAACAGGTAACACCGTGGAGCCTAGCTTTAAAGAACAGCTAACACCATGGAGCCTAGCTTTAAAGAACAGCTAACACCATGGAGCCTAGCTTTAAAGAACAGCTAACACCGTGGAGCCTAGCTTTAAAGAACAGGTAACACCGTGGAGCCTAGCTTTAAAGAACAGCTAACACCGTGGAGCCTAGCTTTAAAGAACAGCTAACACCGTGGAGCCTAGCTTTAAAGAACAGGTAACACCGTGGAGCCTAGCTTTAAAGAACAGGTAACACCGTGGAGCCTAGCTTTAAAAGAACAGGTAACACCGTGGAGCCTAGCTTTAAAGAACAGCTAACACCATGGAGCCTAGCTTTAAAGAACAGCTAACACCATGGAGCCTAGCTTTAAAGAACAGCTAACACCATGGAGCCTAGCTTTAAAGAACAGGTAACACCATGGAGCCTAGCTTTAAAGAACAGCTAACACCATGGAGCCTAGCTTTAAAGAACAGCTAACACCATGGAGCCTAGCTTTAAAGGTAAAGTTAACACCATGGAGCCTAGCTTTAAAGAACAGGTAACACCATGGAGCCTAGCTTTAAAGGTAAAGTTAACACCATGGAGCCTAGCTTTAAAGAACAGCTAACACCATGGAGCCTAGCTTTAAAGAACAGCTAACACCATGGAGCCTAGCTTTAAAGAACAGCTAACACCATGGAGCCTAGCTTTAAAGAACAGGTAACACCATGGAGCCTAGCTTTAAAGAACAGCTAACACCATGGAGCCTAGCTTTAAAGAACAGGTAACACCATGGAGCCTAGCTTTAAAGAACAGCTAACACCGTGGAGCCTAGCTTTAAAGAACAGCTAACACCATGGAGCCTAGCTTTAAAGAACAGGTAACACCATGGAGCCTAGCTTTAAAGGTAAAGTTAACACCGTGGAGCCTAGCTTTAAAGAACAGGTAACACCATGGAGCCTAGCTTTAAAGGTAAAGGTAACACCATGGAGCCTAGCTTTAAAGGTAAAGGTAACACCGTGGAGCCTAGCTTTAAAGGTAAAGGTAACACCATGGAGCCTAGCTTTAAAGGTAAAGGTAACACCGTGGAGCCTAGCTTTAAAGGTAAAGGTAACACCGTGGAGCCTAGCTTTAAAGAACAGCTAACACCATGGAGCCTAGCTTTAAAGAACAGCTAACACCATGGAGATTGGCTTTACCCTCAGCCTACGCTCATTGGCTGTATGGATGTCCTCATCTCCTGGCTTGACCTCAAACGCCCCCTTCGCCCACTCTTCAGAGATCTAAGGAGAATGACAATATGACAAAAATGATTTTACAAAGTTTTGTAGAGTTGTGAGATTAATTTGATGTTTAATATATATATATATACACATACATACATACACACATACATACACTGTATATATATATATATATATAACTAAAAATAATCTGACAATCTGTATGCAGGTGAAATAGTTGCAGGCAACTGGCATCTGTCACATGCTAATGCCATTGTTCACTGTACATTCTCTACAAAACACACACGGCAATTCTGCACTCAAGCACGTTTTCAGCTGTTATTGAATAACCTGGGAGATACAGTATAACCACTGACAAAGACTCACATATATTTGCAAACATGGTTAGAGAACACAAAATACAATTCATATTGGCTTCTTCATACCACCTTCTATTGAAATTAGGAGCATAGTCCCATAGTGTTAAATCCATCATTTAGATTGTTGTAGTATTGTGTTGGAATCAGTTTTTTGTTTTGTTTTGGAATACAAGAATAAAAATGGCCATTACAAATATATACAATACGTGTGTGTTCGTTTGACTTCTTTAAAACACAGTCGTTGAAAGCCTTTGCACACCATAAGGAAGACCTAGATGAGTTTACCTGTCCCAGCCCATGTAAAATACTGTTCATCTCCTCCGTCGTGACCAGTCCGGCCTTTTCTAGTGCTTTAACATAGGCCCTGCTCCCTCTGAGGTCAGCGTCCCACATCCTCTGGTCATATGCCAGAGACGAATTGAATTTCTCCATGATCGGATCCGTGTTTCCCACAAAACGACCGCCCCAAAGCTTAGTTCCCTACAAACAAACAAACAAACAAACAAACAAAAAAGGAGCAAAGCACAGGAAAATGTACCGAGTAGGCTCACATCAACGTGTTGATGAGTCAAAAGCCAGCAGCATGACAATGATGACCAAGACATCCAAACATTCTCTCTGTTTGCTTTGTCAGCCTGTGGCCAGCTGTGTACTAAAATAACAAGCCGCAAGCTACAAATCCATGTTAACGAAACACAGTCATTGAACAGTGTTTCCTTCATACTTACCTCTGAATTCGCCATTAGGCTGACAGAAAGTATGAAAGTGTTTTTGGCCGCACGAGAAACAAATGTACTGTCGGGTAGATTGATCTCGACTTGGGAACTTGTGACAGAGAACCTGCGCGAATACGAGCGGTGCTACTGGTTTGTGTTGTGGCGGAACCTCCGTGAGACGCTCATGTTTCACCCGAGGCGCTTTAAAGGGAGCACCGCGTCACGGCCACCGCTCGGCCACCATGGAGGTGTAAGTCTCAACGGATTCCTACATGTTGTGTGTGTGTGTTTTTAGACGAGATCATTGAACAACGCTGCTGATCTAGTGAAGGATCAATGCTTCTCCAGATGCCCTGACGTGGGTTATTAGATGACTCTAAATGCCACCGCGTAATGATCCGTATGCCGTGTCGTTCATCGTGCATGTTTTGATGACAATTGTTGAATAATTATTCATTATTCATCAAATGATTCCCATTTCATGTTGATTATTTTTGACTCGACAAACGACATTGGCGCTCATACCAAAAATGAATGTCATAAAATGTATTGTTCCTGTTCTTCCACCTCCTCAGCAAGGACGCCAACGCAGCCATGTTGAGCAACTTTGAGGTAACATTCTGTGCCTGTTCCCCTCCACACCACATAAAACAGACGCTTATATAACAGTTAATTTAATTAACATTTAAACCTTCCTTTACTGACACTAAAAGCACACGACCTAACACCAGACCCACACCATATGGCTTTCTCCTTCTCACCTCACTACTTTAAATATCAAAAGAACTTGACTCCCCCTTCCTTATCCCCTTCAGTACAGTTATTGTACTGTGGTTATATGTGCACCATGCCGGCGTGGCCTCTACGATCTTGGGGAGTAAAAGAATTGCGATAATGGATATATTGACCGATATTCTTACATAAACACTTTTTGCTGATGATCTCTCAAATGTGGCTATCAAACACTTGTGACAAAGATATGTAATGGAGGCAGGATATTTTACGAGGAATGGGTTGTTCATTTTTATTGATATCATTTTTGAGACTACATAACGATCCGAGTCTTTATCGATATTGATACTTTTCTATTATTTGATGAAAAGACTAACTGGGCCAGGTGAGGCCAATTAAGCCAAACCCACCCCCACCAAACCCACACACTCCCACATACCCCCTAACACTGAATTGAGGCTCCCCACCCCCCCCATCCAAAAACCCCCAGCCCCACAGTCCTCCCCAGTGTCTCAGCCAACCCACCTCCACCCTGGAGACCGAAGGCCCGGGCTGCTGCCTTGGTTGGAGGAGGTGTCCCTGGATTGTCCCCAACATGGCTAGCCAACGTACCTTCCCCTCCATCCTGGAGGTCTGGAGGTCTAGGCTGCTGCCTTGACTGGCACAGGTGTCTCTGGGTGCGGGCGTTGCTGGGCTGTGTAGGGCATTGGCTGCTAGGCCATGGTGGAGCTAGTTGGAGGGCCTGGAACAGCCCTTGGTAGGGCCACCCTCCACCATGCGACGTGGCTCGATTTTCCCCCTCTCCCGGAGCGTGGGCCTTTGGCTGCTGTCCTACATGGCAGAGGCATGGCTGGGTCTCGGCTGCTCCAGGCTGGTTACAGGGGTTGCCAGCAACAGGCAGTTGCCCATGGCAGTTGCTGCTCCACCATCCTCTGCTGGGCCCCATCGACGTCCATCGCTGCTATGAGGGAAGGGCTGGTGCTGGGAGGTGGCAGTGTGTCCTTTGTTACCGGAGGGCCCCACATTGGATGCCAGGGTAGCAGGGCTGTTGCCACAATGTCATATGAAGTGGCTTAGTTCAGGGCTCCTCCAAGGACACAGGCAGATCTGAGTTGCACACCACGCAACTCAGTCTCACAACGCGGTGATCGTGTTGATAGTTGGAATATTGTTTTACTTGGAAAGATATTGGATATTCCCACAATTACATCGGTAGTGAGGCCCCATGTGGAATGTCCATGGACTCTTACTAGGGCCGGCTGGCCTGCCTTCTTGTACGCCTGTTGGATTGCATCCACAACCCAATGAGAGTTCCTAGCTCTCCCATTGTTTTAGCCGACACAACTGCTAACAAGAACACCGACTTGAGAGAAAGCCATTTCAGACCAACTTTTTCCAGGGGGAAGAACGGCTCATGCTGCAACGCTGACAGTAGTGGGAGGTCTTCACCCTCCAAGTCACACCCCAGGATGTCAATTTCCCCTTCATCTGACGCATCCGACATGGGGCGTACCAGTTCCGGCTCCTCCTGCCCTACCGGGGCGGAGGTGGTGTGCTGGGTAGTAGATGGGGCTGCCACTTGCGGCAGCCCAATGAGAGTGGCTGGACGTTTGCGAGAAAAAGCCAGCGCCCAAGCCTCCCCCTCTCTAGCTGGCAGGATAAAACAATTCATGCAGGAGGCCGGGTCCTGGGTGGCCCAGCCCTAAACAATGCACACCATCCTCCATTGGCATCCTTATCCCACAGCCCAAACAGGTGTGGCCTAATGGTCTTTTTTTTTCTTTTCTTTTTTTACATTTAATTAGCTGGAGGGGTTGCTAGGTGGTGCAGTATTTATTTAAACAATATCCTAACACAATAACACTCCAGATATTGTTATCTTGACCCCGGTTCTGCCGTGCATAATCCTCTCAGATAAGCCAATGCTACTGTTAAGTCGACGTCTGCCGCTGTGACTGACAGGTGTTCAAGCTGCTGACTGACCTCAAGGAGCAGAGGAAGGACAGTGTGAAGAACAAGCATAGCGCCGGGCAGCAGAACCTCAACACCATCATGTACGAGGTGTGCACCCCTGCTCTTCTCCACAGCATTCTCTCCCCTGCTAATGATTCTCTCCTGCTTAACCGCCCGGCGCCCTGGCGTCCTGTGCCTTGCAGACGCTGAAATACCTCTCAAAGACCCCCTGCAGTCGCCAAAGTTCGGAGACGGTCAGAGAGTTCCTCAATACCATGATGCCCCACAAACTGACCAAGTAAGCCTTTGTGACTAGGATTGTCTGCACTTGGCCTGAGGAAAATATGTCCAATGAAATGGCATGATTTTTTTTTAGTTAACAAATTGTTAATTGTATCGTTTCCCTAGTTTTTGTTCCTTCTGTACAAATTCTGGATAAAGCAAAAGAAAATCTGCGATTGCAAATTGTGCTGAAAAATACTATGCAATCTTGAGCTATGTTGCATAAGCATTCTACATTGTGATGTATTTTGTATTGTTATAAGAGCAGAGAAACTCCAGCTGTTGAACCACAGACCGCTGACGGCAGTGGAGATCCAACTCGTGAGTAACTAGTTACTCCCTATTCATACCTGGTGCTGGTAAGATTTGAGCTGCATAGAGTGGAAAAGAGCTGGGGTCTCATTTATAACCATAGTGTGTGTGCATATAATAAAAAGAAATGCATTCATTCATATATACTTATACATACACGTGTATATGCTTCCATAGTTTTAATCAGGATTTGTTGTCTGTTGATTGAAGCCAAATAAATGTATAAAGAAATGATATGGTAAGCCTGCACAGTGCTTCCTTGATCTTCTGACCAGCGGTGCAAGCATCCAGCGGTGGCACCCACTTAGTTTCCTTGTGGCTTCCTCAGATGGTGGAGGAAAGTGAAGAGCGCTTGTCAGAGGAGCAGATTGAGGAGCTGATCCAGACAGTCACGGGCGTCCTTCCCGGCGACCCGGAACAAGAGGGAGCAGCCTCTGCTGATGCAGACATGGACCAGGGTCAATGAACAACTGTAGCTCCTGAATGGGAAGACGCCATAATAATGGTGTGTATCAGTGTAAATTACAATTAATTGCATTAGTTATCATTTTCTAGCTGATGGATTTGAGATGTTTGTATTCATGTTGTATTATAATAAACTTTTTTTTTTCACTTCTCGTAATTCCCTTAATTATTTTCCAAACTTTATTACTCAGGAGATTTACAATCTCATTTCATTACTGTACACACTGCCAACGGCCAAGAACCCACTGGTCAATCAAACTGTGGTTCTTTGTGAAGGGGCAGGCTCAAATTCAATTAACCAATCAATACCTGTCAATCTATAGTCCGTGTTCAAAGAATAATAAATAACATCACACTACAGGAGTGTAAAACTACAACAGCGCTAAACAAAACCTAAAACCATATATATATAAAATCATTCTTAGTAACAGCAGGCCTATGATCAGAAAAGACAACCCAGGTCATAACAAATTAATTTGCTATATGTGATAAAGTGAATGTGTGTGTTGGACCATGTAATCAGCAGTCTCTCTCCTCTCTCTCACTTATGGAAATCTGTTCAATAGCTAGACTGGATATGTATTGCAGATATCTGTAATTCAATTCTTATCGTCAAAATGAACATTCCAGATATCCAAACATCAAATGGTGTTCAATGGCGATTGAACAATTGCATTTCTGACATCCAGAATTAACTTTCAGGATATCTGCAACACAATAACAAGGATAAGTCATAATTTTTGTTTCAGATATCCATAATGTATTTTAGAAATCCAGAAATAGATTGTGACTGGTAAACGGAGCCGGTTCTTAGTATAGGTGACATCGGCAGCCAACTGGGGGAGGTGGGGCGCCGCCGAAATGCCAATATTGCAGAAGAACGCCCCCTCGTGGCAACATGAAGTTACTGCGTCTAACTTGTGCTGGTTTAGCAACATATTCCACTCACATAATTGTATTATTGTCATGGGTTTTTTTTCATCTATAATATACATACTGCGCCCCTGAACTATCAGTCACAAGTTGCCAACATGATTGAAAACACTGCTGCTCTTCTCATGTGTCCTGCACTGTACTGGTGTGCGAGAGTGGGGATGATGGGTACTGCTTGATGCGTAATGACGCATCACTCAGCCTAAATCCCAGTACACACCGCGGTGAAGTTGAAGCCCAGGTGATGTGAACAGCTAGATCGGACCGATCTGAGCGATATTACACAATGCAAGGTCCAAGCCTTCAGGTGCACAAGGGAGAAAAGAGGAGGAAAAGAATGCCAAAAATAAAGGTATAGGCCGATCGTCTTATATTAACATTAAAATGCTGTTTTGTGTGCACACATTTTCATTTGTAGTAGCTAGGTAATAATTAATGTTAGACAATAGGTGGTAGACTCAAGTACATATTGAAGAATATGAATCTGAATGGCTTAACCTTCAATCCAATGCCAGGTATAGCCTCAGGTTAGGTGCGTTGTATGTGGATTGACAACGCAATTCAGGGGATGGAAATTAGCACCAGCCAAATACTGGTAAAATATGAAAGTGACTGAAGTGATATGAAGATTTCAAACACAACAGTGATTTACTATTGAGTGGCTGGTGAATTTTAATATTGATCTGTCATTGGCTAACAATAGTACTGGTTGTTTGTCCTACTCAACAGTTACATGTTTCTCTGCTTGTAATAAGCTAATACCTACTCTATAATTGTCCAGATGCAATAAGGAAATATTTGCACAAGCCCCTCGCTGCTGGAGACATGTGATCTTCCACTTTTTGAAGCATGTAAGTTCAGCCAATTGTTTGTGGTATGTGTAATTGATAACTACTGACACGTGTAATAATATTAATTATTATTGTTGTTGTTGAATGTGACAGTTACACCTGATCACAAATTAAATGTAGATGTTAGTCAAATACAATTTATTTGTACAGTGCTACTTTATATGTAGTACAATGCCACAAAGGACTTGATGCAATGGTATAACAGTATGGTTGTATTGTACCTTTGAATCCAGCGGCAGGTCAAGCAACATCAAGCACCACCACACCCAGCACTCCAGCTACCTCCAGTGACACACAGCCTGCAGTCTGAGTCCTGTTCATTTTATGTTACAGCTGCCCTTATGTTACATGTGTCAATATGGTCAAATCCAGACACATACATGTAGTCAATATTAGACTGCACCATGTTGTCTACAACAGCGGTCCCCAACCTTTTTTGCGCCACACACCGGTTTCATGGAAGACAATATTTTCACGGACCGGCCTTCAAAGTGTGGGGGGATAAATATGACGAAATAAAACGATACGACCGGCATAAAAACAAATATAAAGTGCATAAAAAAACTCACCATTACGCTGAATTAGTGGGAGCCCTGAGCTTGTGTCTCTGCAACGAGCCGGTTCAATCTAGGGGTAATGGGAGACAATGACACCCGAAGTGTGTTCCTTATGTCCAGTCTACTCTGTCATTTTGTTTTGGTCGCTGTCACTGCAGAAAACCCCGCTTCACAAAGATAGGATGTTGGAAATGGAAGCAGGGCTTTTTTTGGCGATCTCAGGATAGACTGATAATCAATAAAATATTTGGTCCTAACCACTGTCCTAAACTTTCAACCACATTTACTATGTGGTTAAGTTTGCATGGAGTATCTACTTAAGAGAACATTCTTTTCTTCATGTATTTATTTTGTAAGAGGGTGACAGGGCCCCTCCAGTATATTTTGTTTTATTCTTTTTGATACAAATTTCAGTCAACCAATTTATTTTACCAATTTTACTGTCGTTATGTCACTAATTACTTTAGAAGAAAAGAAATCCAAATAAAAACAAACTTTTAATTTCTGGCTTTTAGCAGGGCCCCCTCCAATTTGGGCCCTGGGTAGTCAGTCCCACTTTTCCCCCCAGTCCGACGCCCCTGACTATATGTACTACTCTCTCGTAGCCTCCTTTCTGTGGTGATGTCCCCATCAGAGTGCATTATGATGGCAGAACCATGCCGGTAACACAAAGGTTTTATGCAATAAGTCATAGGTTTGCGCTGGAAGAACTATAAGAAGACAACAGATCAATCATGCAAACGAGTTGGGTCAATGATTGTTGTCAATGTCACCCATACACACTGAAAGCCAGAGGGACTATTGGTATTATGTTTAATTTGTCATTACGCAAAACAGATACAGAACAATAATATATACTTTGCAACATAAATGCAACATATTTTTGGATGCTATAATTTGCAACCACATATTGTTTTACATTTAGTGATTGATTGAAACTCACAGTAAAAATTGCTTCAAACAAACTTTCAACTTTGCACTCTAAAAAAAACCACCTACTCCTTGTGCTGTAAAGATTGTAAATAATGTGGATATTTGATTATCTGGTTATTTGTACTTGTTCTGTTGCTTTTACATTCCACTGGGCATCACCACATTTTCCTTAAACATACATAAATATTCTAAAATTGTTTTAATTTCTATTTCTCATTCCTGCAGACAGCTTTCTTCCAAGCTGAGGCAAATCAGTGGACGTAATAAGGTATAAAATAGCAAAATATCTCAAAGATATAAAAAGTAAAAACAAACACAATTTATATCGTCAAATCTAAAATATATACTTTCAAATGAGCTTGATCTCAATACGATTTACTGATTAAACAAGTAGGCCTACTTACAAACATAGCATGCTTACATTTAGATGACAGATCAAGTGTTGCTAGCATGTCCAACCCGAAACTCTGTTGTTATATCATCACCATCCTAATTACAATATACATTGTATTTATGTTTTTTTAAGTGTCAGGAACATACATAATACAAAGCTGATAAATCCTAACCAGTAATCATGGGAGTAGGTTCATCTTTCTGTGAGAAAAATTCAAAAAATCCCTTTAGAGGTTCTTGCTCTTCTCTTCGGTCAATAAATTCTCTGAGATTGCCACTTTCAACTATTTTCTTTACGTTAGCCATCACCACTGGTGGAATGCCGCAAATGATCATTTCCTGCAGTACATCCATCTTTTTATTTTGCACTAGGTTAATAATAATTTGTTCAGTAATGAGTGACAGGGGATGTGAATATTCAATGAATCTTTTCGTAACGACTTTGACACCCCAAATGGTAAAGTCTTCGTTGAAACCCCCAGTGTGCATCGATACAACGTTGCAATCCTCATCAAAGACTGGTGAACCAGATGAGCCGTCATAAAAACAGGTATCATAGGTCTGTATCTGCGGATCCATTACCTCTGGAAAAAAATGTCTGGTTACATATGGCAGAACCCGTTTTTCACGTTCAGCGCAAGGGATTGTGAAGCATGGGTCCACCATTTTGACTGCCCCATCCGGGTGACCAATGATGCAAATCGGACCCCTTTCACGGACCAATCCAAAGTGCTTAAGTAGAGGCTGTGGTTTCTCAGGAAGGGGATTTATGTCAGCACAGAACTCAAGCAAAGCCCAATCATTTTTGTGGCCTGAATGGTCAGGACCATAATCAAGGGCAACAACCTCCACAGGCATTGAGTAGTGATTCTCCTCGAGAGACTCATAGGAGAAAACTACAGTCATGTTTTTGTTTCTGTGTCTGCAGCTACGTGGGCATTTGTTAGGATGTACTTTCCAAATAGAAAAAAGCCACTCCCTACCGGACTTCCTTCTACTCTCACCTGGCAAACAGAATTACTGCGCTCTAGTAGCCTCCTCATCCTTTTCACCTCGTAGCAATCCATACTGTTCTTCCCATACTCTTGAGAGAAAATCTGTTGGACATCTAGACTAGTAGTAGGATCCTGCCGGTTTTTCATGTGTTCAACAAGATCTTTAAACTGCGAACGAAGGAGACCTAACACGTCCTCAGAATTCGGTATAGGTTGATAGATCACATGCAGTGTTGGCGACGTCCTCATGTTTGGTGTTGGCTGCTTCCTCATGTTTGGTGTTGGTGGTTTGCTCATGGTTGATGTTGATGGTTTGCTCGCGTTTTGATCCTGTGGTGGAATTTTGGACCCTGCAGTCTTCTTTAGTGTTGACTTCTGTCCATTCTTTGCATCAGCTTTCTTTCTCTTAATTCCTGCTGGCTTAACCTTGAAACATTTGCCATGTAGTAAATCTACAGGCATGGTCATTTCAGTGATAGCCCCACCCTTTGTGTTTATTAGAGAACAATTTTTTTCGAATACCTTTTCACTAAAACGCCCATCTTGTTCCAGAGCTTCTCTCACCGTTTGATCTTTGTATGAATACACCAAAACTTCATCCACTACTTTTTCCAGGTGAGGATTTTTCATAACCGTATGTTGTATGTTTTTATATCCAGTGGTTTTAACAGAAAATATGACTATCTCGCCACGATTTGGGTTAAGGTGGTCGTTGCTTTCGCTGGCTGCCGCATTGTCATGTCCGCTTACTGCCTTTATGTATTTAATTGTCAGTTTTTAGACGGTAGATCAGTAATGTGGGAGCATGGAAAATGCGAACTAATAGCGTTATCAGGTGCTAAAATAACAAGTTCTTTCTCTTCGTTTTTTGAAGCTATTTCTCCAAATTCAGGAATTCTCTCAAGTGAGTCGTAGATAGTCCCAGCTTGCTTGCAAATAATGTCGTACTCATCATTAACATACTTAAAGGAAAAGTTATGTTCATGCAACTCTTCTTCCTATGGAGGAAACATATAAATGCAACATGCAGGGAAAAAAACAAGAGATTAGTGAAATGTGATCTCAGAAATTAAGTGCGAAGTAATGCCCAAAATCTGGCCATTGTCAGTACTGATAGTATTTTATAATGGTCTAGATTAGAATAGCCGACACCAAATGTCATGTGGTAGGCCTACCTTTCCCTTCTCCTCCTTCATGTCCATTTCCTTTTTCACATCCATCTCCAGTAGTTTGCAAGTCCTCTGTTATGAGGGACAGAGAGATAGATTTGTTTGGATTCAAACCATTTGTGTCTCTTCAAAACATCTATCACAGAAAACACCATTTGTTTCACTTCACATTTTGGCCCATTTATAATCAATCTTTTACATCTAACTATAGGAAGGAGTCTCTGTATGTATGCATGCATGCATTTATTTTATTTTATTTTATTTTATCGACAACCGTTATACTTGGCGGGTGTATTTCTGAGGACCCAAGGAAGTGCAGTGTCGAATTTGTTTGGATGAGTGGTTCTCAAGGTACATGACATGAATGAGTTTTAAATGAAGAGACAGGAGTCTGTGTCTGAACAACATTGGTTTTTTGTTTTGTGTAGCAGTTAACTCACTGCTGCACGCCACTAACATGGCATTTCAGGGCTTCTTGAATACAGGACAGGCAGGATGAATCATCCGGTTTATTGCAAAAGAGTTTGTAGTAATTTTGTCTAGGGCTGGGCGATTAATCGATCTTGAACCGAGATAAATTTTTGTCGATCCATAAGCCTTCTCGATCTGACAGCAGCATCATGACGCACCGGAAATAAACGCGACAACAGCCAATCAGTCTGCAGTGTTTGCTGGCATTCACTTCTTGGTGACCGTATGTGCACTGACTGGAACCTGAGTCTCCAGAGTGCTAACCTCCAGAGCAGACCATAGCACCACCAAGACGCCTTCTTGGGCATGGTCTCCGGGCGTATTTAACTTTACTGTTCATGGGACTTAGACATAAGAGAAGGCTTTCCACGGGATTTGAACCCAGGGCTGAAGGTAAGAACTCTCTCCGCTGTGCCACACTATGAAGTGGTCGGAGGTGGCATTTGACATTACACTTATGCTGCATTGTTAAGTTGGAAAACGACAAGAGATTTCCAGCATGACTTGAACACATGACCTTGGAGTTGATAGCAATGCACTCTCTCCACTGCACCATCAGGACATGACAATACAATTAACAGGACTTAGTGTTAGGGCGTTGACTTAAAGGTAACACTTAATAGTGTGCTGTCTCGGTGGCACAGCGGAGAGAGTTCTTACCTTCAGCTCTGTAGTTCTGGGTTCAAATCCCACCAGTCACGCTCCAAGCAAGACTTGAACACATGACTGCAGAACTGACACCCGGAACTCTAGCCGTTGTGCCACCGAAACACCACACTCTAAATTTGTTGAGTCTAATTATAGGATTGTTGTTAATGTAAATGCCCGACGGGCCGTAGTTTGCCCACCTCTGATTTAACCACTTCATAATTCATATTTTGTACTTTATTTTATCTTAAAGTTGCACAGGGCATTTGAGCCACTTGTTTGACTATTTTTGTCTACCTCGAAAAACATGAGATGTTTGCTGCCCAGCTTTCAGTTTTATTTACATTTAAATAATTTATTAAGGCTATTACAGCATGTTTGCAGTGTTTAATATTTACATTATTTTTGTTAATAAACTGTTCTAAAGTTTAACTAATAACCCTCTGGTGTCTTCTTCATTTGTCACTTGAGGCCTGCCTGTCAGGAAGTCCATAATCCAGTTGCAGATGGGGCTGCCCAGGCCTAGTTCCCTCAGATTCAGAATCAGCTTGGAGGGAAGGATTATCACTTCATGAAGGTGGTCAGCCAACATACTTTTCTTATTCTATATAGGACTATGAATGTGTGGAAAGATTTGAATTTGCAATGTAAATATTATTTTGGATGTTCCCATATCTTCTTTATGAATAGCATTCTATTGTTTGTGTTATGTCACTAATTACTTTAGAAGAAAAGAAATCCAAATAAAAACAAACTTTTAATTTCTGGCTTTTAGCAGGGCCCCCTCCAATTTGGGCCCTGGGTAGTCAGTCCCACTTTTCCCCCAGTCCGACGCCCCTGACTATATGTACTACTCTCTCGTAGCCTCCTTTCTGTGGTGATGTCCCCATCAGAGTGCATTATGATGGCAGAACCATGCCGGTAACACAAAGGTTTTATGCAATAAGTCATAGGTTTGCGCTGGAAGAACTATAAGAAGACAACAGATCAATCATGCAAACGAGTTGGGTCAATGATTGTTGTCAATGTCACCCATACACACTGAAAAGCCAGAGGGACTATTGGTATTATGTTTAATTTGTCATTACGCAAAACAGATACAGAACAATAATATATACTTTTGCAACATAAATGCAAACATATTTTTGGATGCTATAATTTGCAAACCACATATTGTTTTACATTTAGTGATTGATTGAAACTCACAGTAAAAATTGCTTCAAACAAACTTTCAACTTTGCACTCTAAAAAAAACCCACCTACTCCTTGTGCTTTAAAGATTGTAAATAATGTGGATATTTGATTATCTGGTTATTTGTACTTGTTCTGTTGCTTTTACATTCCACTGGGCATCACCACATTTTCCTTAAACATACATAAATATTCTAAAATTGTTTTAATTTCTATTTCTCATTCCTGCAGACAGCTTTCTTCCAAGCTGAGGCAAATCAGTGGACGTAATAAGGTATAAAATAGCAAAATATCTCAAAGATATAAAAAGTAAAAACAAACACAATTTATATCGTCAAATCTAAAATATATACTTTCTTACTGATTAAACAAGTAGGCCTACTTACAAACATAGTATGCTTACATTTAGATGACAGATCAAGTGTTGCTAGCATGTCCAACCCGAAACTCTGTTGTTATATCATCACCATCCTAATATACATTGTATTTGTTTTTTAGTGTCAGGAACATACATAATACAAAGCTGATAAATCCTAACCAGTAATCATGGGAGTAGGTTCATCTTTCTGTGAGAAAAATTCAAAAAATCCCTTTAGAGGTTCTTGCTCTTCTCTTCGGTCAATAAATTCTCTGAGATTGCCACTTTCAACTATTTTCTTTACGTTAGCCATCACCACTGGTGGAATGCCGCAAATGATCATTTCCTGCAGTACATCCATCTTTTCATTTTGCACTAGGTTAATAATAATTTGTTCAGTAATGTGTGACAGGGAATGTGAATATTCAATGAATCTTTTCGTAACGACTTTTTCATTTTTTCGTTGAAACCCCCACTGTGCATCGATACAACTTTGCAATCCTCATCAAAGACTGGTGAACCAGATGAGCCGTCCATAAAAACAGGTATCATAGGTCTGTATCTGCGGATCCATTAACTTTGGAAAAAAAAATTCTGGTTACATATGGCAGAACCCGTTGTTCACGTTCAGCGCAAGGGATTGTGAAGCATGGGTCCATCATTTTGACTTTCCCATCCGGGTGACCAATGATGCAAATCGGACCCCTTTCACGGACCAATCCAAAGTGCTTAAGTAGAGGCTGTGGTTTCTCAGGAAGGGTATTTATGTCATCACAGAACTCAAGCAAAGCCCAATCATTTTGTGGCCTGAATGGTCAGGACCACAATCAATGGCAACAACCTCCACAGGCATTGAGTCGTGATCCTCGAGAGACTCATAGGAGAAAGCTACAGTCATGTTTTCGTTCAATGTTTTTGTTTCTGTGTTTGCAGCTACGTGGGCATTTGTTAGGATGTACTTTCCAAATAGAAAAAAGCCACTCCCTACCGCTCTATCTTCTACTCTCACCTGGCAAACAGAATTACTGCGCTCTAGTAGCCTCCTCATCCTTTTCACCTCGTAGCAATCCATACTGTTCTTCCCATACTCTTGAGAGAAAATCTGTTGGACATCTAGACTAGTAGTAGGATCCTGCCGGTTTTTCATGTGTTCAACAAGATCTTTAAACTGCGAACGAAGGAGACCTAACACCTCCTCAGAATTCGGTATAGGTTGATAGATCACATGCAGTGTTGGCGACGTCCTCATGTTTGGTGTTGGCTGCTTCCTCATGTTTGGTGTTGGTGGTTTGCTCATGGTTGATGTTGATGGTTTGCTCGCGTTTTGATCCTGTGGTGGAATTTTGGACCCTGCAGTCTTCTTTGGTGTTGACTTCTGTCCATTCTTTGCTTTCTTTCCCTTAATTCCTGCTGGCTTAACCTTGAAACATTTGCCATGTAGTGAATCTACAAACATGGTCATTACAGTGATAGCCCCACCCTTTGTGTTTATTAGAACACAATTTTTTTCGAATACCTTTTCACTAAAACGCCCATCTTGTTCCAGAGCTTCTCTCACCGTTTGATCTTTGTATGAATACACCAAAACTTCATCCGCTACACCTTTCAGCTGAGGATTTTTCATAACCATCTGTTATGTCTTTACATCCAGTGGTTTTAACAGAAAATATAACTATATTGCCACGATTTGGGTTAAGGTGGTCGTTGCTTATGCTGGCTGCCTTGTCATGTCCGCTTACTGCCTTTATGTATTTAATTATCAGTTCTGTAGACGGTAGATCAGTCATGTGGGAGCATGGAAAATGTGAACTAATAGCGTTATCAGGTGCTAAAATAACAAGTTCTTTCTCTTTGTTTTTTGAAGCTATTTCTCCAAATTCAGGAATTCTCTCAAGTGAGTCGTAGATAGTCCCAGCTTGCTTGCAAATAATGTTCGTACTCATTATTAACATACTTAAAGGAAAATTCATGTTCATGCAACTCTTCTTCCTATGGAGGAAAAATGCAACATGCAGGGAAAAAAACAAGAGATTAGTGAAATGTGATCTCAGAAATTAAGTGCGAAGTAATGCCCAAAATCTGGCCATTGTCAGTACTGATAGTATTTTATAATGGTCTAGATTAGAATAGCCGACACCAAATGTCATGTGGTAGGCCTACCTTTCCCTTCTCCTCCTTCATGTCCATTTCCTTTTTCACTTCCATCTCCAGTAGTTTGCAAGTCCTCTGTTATGAGGGACAGAGAGAGATAGATTTGTTTGGATTCAAACCATTTGTGTCTCTTCAAAACATCTATCACAGAAAACACCATTTGTTTCACTTCACATTTTGGCCCATTTATAATCAATCTTTTACATCTAACTATAGGAAGGAGTCTCTGTATGTATGCATGCATGCATTTATTTTATTTTATTTTATTTTATCGACAACCGTTATACTTGGCGGGTGTATTTCTGAGGACCCAAGGAAGTGCAGTGTCGAATTTGTTTGGATGAGTGGTTCTCAAGGTACATGACATGATAATGAGTTTTAAATGAAGAGACAGGAGTCTGTGTCTGAACAACATTGGTTTTTTGTTTTGTGTAGCAGTTAACTCACTGCTGCACGCCACTAACATGGCATTTCAGGGCTTCTTGAATACAGGACAGGCAGGATGAATCATCGGGTTTATTGCAAAAGAGTTTGTAGTAATTTTGTCTAGGGCTGGGCGATTAATCGATCTTGAACCGAGATAAAATTTTTGTCGATCCATAAGCCTTCTCGATTTTTCTCGATCTGACAGCACCGGAAATAAACGCGACAACAGCCAATCAGTCTACAGTGTTTGCTGGCATTCACTTCTTGGTGACCGTATGTGCACTGACTGGAACCTGAGTCTCCAGAGTGCTAACCTCCAGAGCAGACCATAGCACCACCAAGACGCCTTCTTGGGCATGGTCTCCGGGCGTATTTAACTTTACTGTTCATGGGACTTAGACATAAGAGAAGGCTTTCCACGGGATTTGAACCCAGGACTGCAGAGCTGAAGGTAAGAACTCTCTCCGCTGTGCCACACTATGAAGTGGTCGGAGGTGGCATTTGACATTACACTTATGCTGCATTGTTAAGTTGGAAAACGACAAGAGATTTCCATCATGGACTTGAACACATACCCCTTGGAGTTGAATAACAATGCACTCCACTCCACTGCACCATCAGGGACAATTGACCATTAAGGTTAGTGTTAGGGCGTTGACTTAAAGGTAACACTTCATTAATGTGCTGTCTCGGTGGCACAGCGGAGGAGAGTTCTTACCTTAGCTTTGTAGGTCCTGGGTTCAAATCCCACCAGTCACACTCCAAGCAAGACTTGAACACACGACCGCAGAACTCTAGCCGTTGTGCCACCGAAACACCACACTCTAAATTTGTTGAGTCTAATTATAGGATTGTTGTTAATGTAAATGCCCGACGGGCCGTAGTTTGCCCACCTCTGATTTAACCACTTCATATTTTGTACTTTATTTTATCTTAAAGTTGCACAGGGCATTTGAGCCACTTGTTTGACTATTTTTGTCTACCTCGAAAAACATGAGATGTTTGCTGCCCAGCTTTCAGTTTTATTTACATTTAAATAATTTATTAAGGCTATTACAGCATGTTTGCAGTGTTTAATATTTACATTATTTTTGTTAATAAACTGTTCTAAAGTTTAACTAATAACCCTCTGGTGTCTTCTTCATTTGTCACTTGAGGCCTGCCTGTCAGGAAGTCCATAATCCAGTTGCAGATGGGGCTGCCCAGGCCTAGTTCCCTCAGATTCAGAATCAGCTTGGAGGGAACGATTATCACTTCATGAAGGTGGTCAGCCAACATACTTTTCTTATTCTATATAGGACTATGAATGTGTGGAAAGATTTGAATTTGCAATGTAAATATTATTTTGGATGTTCCCATATCTTCTTTATGAATAGCATTCTATTGTTTGTGACCATTGAAATACTGTACATTGACAAGTTGAGTTGTGTACATGGTCATCTTTAAATTTAAATACTTATGGTTACAGTGTTCAATCAGTTGCATAAGTAAGTAACACCAGTGCATGTGCCTTTAGATTTCTTATTTAGCCTACACAAGGCCATTCCATACTGTATTGATACAGGAGGTATGTGGTCTATCTATTGGCATTATTAAATAGGCTTCCGTAATCTTCAAAAGATTTTAAATAGCTTTTATCATAATCTGCCAAGAGGAAAAATGCAACATGCCCAGGGAAAAAAAACAGAGAGATTAGTGAAAGGGTGTGATCTCAGAAATTAAGTGCGAAGTAATGCCCAAAATCGGCCATTGTTAGTACTGATAGTATCTTAATAATGGTCTAGATAGAATAGCTGACACCAAATGTATGTTGGTAGGCCTACCTTTCCCTTCCTCCTCCTTTCATGATCCATTTCCCTTTTTCACTTACCATCTCCAAGTAGTTTGCAAGATCCTCTGTTGAGGGACAGAAGAGGAGATAGATTTGTTTGGATCAAACCATTTGTGTCTCTGTCATAAGGTGGTCAGCCCACATATCTATTTCTTATTCTAACTATAGGACTATGAATGTGTGCGGAAAGATTGAATTTGCAATGAATTGGTTCCCAATCTCTTTGTAATAGCATTTATGTGACCATTGAAATACATTGAACAAGTTGAAGTTGTGTACATGGTCATCTTTAAATACTTAAAATACTTATGGTTACAGGTGTTAATCAGTTGCATAAGTAAGTAACACCAGTGCATGTGCCTTTAGATTTCTTATTTAGCCTACACAAGGCCATTCCATACTGTGGTGATACAGGAGGTATGTGGTCTATCTATTGGCATTATTAAATAGGCTTCCGTAATCTTCAAAAGATTTGAAATAGCTTTTATCATAATCTGCCAAGTGCCACACCAATAAAATGACTGGACCTCGCTGGGCCCCCCCAGTTGAAAAGTCCTGGCTACGCCCCTGCGCTGCCGACGTCATGAAAAAACGGTGCCACTTACGGAGGTCCGCCATCTTGTCTGCAGCCAGGTACTATTGAAGGATACTGCCGCCATGGAAATGACGGGAGTAGCAGTTTCGAATGAAACGAAACCATTACTGCAAAAATCGTACGCGTTGCGTTGTCATTGCTGCCAGTAGGCCCATGGACGGATTATGAAACCATGGGCCCCTGGGCCTGGACGTGTGAAAGCCCCCCCCACCTTCGCGCGCCTGCAATTTTTTTTGTGCGCTCGCAAAACAGTTCACAAATTTCAAAAGCGCCCTCTATCGACCAGTTTCTATACTCATTAATGTAATGGGAATGCACATTTGTAGCCCACACAACCCTCTCTCTTCTTGAAAAATGACGATCATAGGCTTAACAATATTATATCTTCAATAAATAGGGCATCGCCTGATTTTTGCAAGAGGTGGGCCCCTATAAACTGTTCAAAATAGTTTTTTATGTTCATGTAAGGAATCTCACTTGTCCCAGTTAAGGCCTACCACTAAAACATATTTAAAGGAGCATACAGTGAAGTGTTATATGATGTTATATGATTGAGGGGCTCCATTCAGACAGAAATGCTACATAAACAGCACTTGTGTGTGTGTGTGTGTGTGTGTGTTGGGGGGTGGGGGGGGGGGGGCTTAGACAGAGCTTCTAATGTTTTGCACTTGCTTTTTGGATTTCTCCCTACAGAATTGAAGGGCCCATATTGCATGGAGTACTCAGCCCCTCTAAAGTTCTATAGATAAACTGAGGGGATAAACACTCACTTAAAAGGTATCATGATGGTTTCTTTCTTGTGACATCTTCAAAGTGAATGTTTAGGCAATTCCTTCAGTTTTTCAGTAGGACTTTTGGGGCTCTGTCATTGACATGAATGACTTAAGCCTAAAATACACCGGCTCCGCCACGGCACGGCGCGGTGTCATATCATTTGTATCATGATGGAACAATATTTGTCTTTATGTACCAAGGTGATAGTCATAAAAAGTCGAAAGGTACACGTACACCGTATTATAAACTGATTACTTTATTATAACTCATGAGAACTAACTAACACACACGACTGATCTTCCGTAATATAACCGTGGCGTGAAATAGAGCGGCGCGCCGCCGCCAGGGTGCGTGTTTATATCAAATATAATGGCCGCACTGTTTTGACGCGCGTCGGTCGGTGCCAGTGTATGTCAATTAAACAAGAAATGCAAATTAATAACAGCGACTTTACACAGAGGCTCTGGTTTAGGGGCCCCCTGAGCTCATGGGCCCCTGGGCCTGGGTCCGGTCGGCCCGTTCGGTAATCCATCCCTGAGTAGGCCTCTCTGGTATGCCGAAACCTTTTTGCGGAGGCAACGTAAAAAGATTGAATCAAAATGTTTTTCTCTAAGTAGGGCACACTTCAAATAATGTTTTCCAAAGTTAGGCATCGTCTCACAAATTACACTTTAGTAGATGATTGTCGAACTTTTGGATCTGGATTAGACTAGGCCTAATATAAAAATGTTAAAATCTGACACCACCGAATTAAAATGCCTATTTCACTACCTAATTTTAGTGGTGCATGATAAACGAATGGCCTATCATGAATCTAAATATCCATTCCCACGTAGCCTAGGCTATACCTAGTAGGCCCACGTATTTGTTGGATTATACAAACGAAATAAAAAAGCCGGGTGAATGATTCGTTCTGGAGCACAATAAAACACACAATTATTTAATAATTGGACAAAGAAACATGTATGCCTACCCTTGGTCCGGAAACAGTATGCTGCAGAATACGGAGTTTGAAGTTACGATGCTGAAAGTGAATTTCCACTTCTCGCTCACGCGTCAGGAAGATCGTATCCGTACGTAACCCTGAACCTCTGGCTTTTTATTGAGAGATAAGGAAGATCGCGACGCAGACCACGCCCCGAAATAATTTCATTGGTCGCCCCTACTGCTTCTTCTTGTCCTTCTTTGTGGATATGTAGGTGTGTCATCCACAGGCCGTTTCTCAATACCAAGAATGCAAAGTTGGACTTTGGTAGTACTTGGTGTACTTAGAGCCATGTATTATGTAGCTTAGAACCATGTATTATGTAGCTTAGAACCATGTATTATGTAGCTTAGAACCATGTATTGCCCAATACCCGCAGCAGAGGCCGCCTGCTGTGGCCTAGAATGGCAGCCGGCTTCATTACGCAAAAGTTCAGCTGATTACTCCACAACTGTACACAAATAATGTAATGTCATAATTATAATTAGTTATAATAATATAGCAACGACAGTCCTCTTTCATACGGCTTCTGTTTATTTTTTAAGTGTCGTCAGCCAATAATTTTGTATACATCACGAGCCAATGGTATAATAACAGGATCCTCCCTCATGTAAGTGAGTCTGTAGGCCTATCCCCTTGTTAATATCCAGCCAATTTCCAACCACTCAGTCTTACAATTGATCACATCAGTCAAGACTGATACTGTTGATGTTGCCCCAGTACCACATTATTCACAAACCCTGAATGAATAGGAAACATTACTTATGTGAGTGTCTCTGTAAATCATAGGCATAGCTACAGAATCAGATTTGTTTTTATCTGCTAATGTGTCTGGACGGAATAATGTGTCGTATATACATCTCTACTGCCGTTACAACCAGTCAACGGCAACTTTCCAAATGCTCATTTTTGCAGAGCTAATTCCAGAGTGCTTGTTGAGCAGTGGAAAGACAACAGGGTATGAATGTGTAGTTCAATGTATAACTACACCAATAACTAGGTTTAGATTAAGATTATCTCTGAAGGAAACACTAGGAAGCACAAGCACAACAAGGGCACCGGAGCGACACCGGGCCAGCAGTGCGAGCCGGGCTTTATGAGCCACGTGTACGTAACCCCAAGTACGCGATCTCAAGCATCCGGAACATGTGTGTCTTGCTATAAATGTCTTCAAGTGTAACGAGGTGGGTGGAAGCGGTACAAGCAGCAGACGACGCTCCATACTTTAGTGTCACTATTTATTGAGAAGCTCAGGTTCGTAGCATATAAACAAGAGGAGCCAGCAGTGGCGCAAACAAAACCTAACTAAACAAGAGCTGGATAAAATGAGGTGCGCCCCTAGTGGCGATATTCAACACTGTCCGTTACAGTGTGAGGGAGAAACACAGCAGCAAGATATGTGTGACCTGAAAAGAATGCAACCTCCATAAAGACTGTCAATCACCTGTCAATCCCCCCTTTTTTATTTGTATATTTTTATTTTATTTTATTTTTGCATTTTAGGTTTGTTTTGTTTTTGTTTTTATTTACCACTCACTTTGGCAATGTAAATGTACGTTTCCCAAGCCAATAAAGCTCTTTATATTGAAATTGAAATTGAGAAGCAAGGCTCCGCTGGGAGGGACAGCCAATAAGTGATCCTTATTGTTTGTCAAGGGAACCCTCAGCCTTGATACATGATGTGCTTTGGTAAGCATGTTAGGAAGCCGACGCTCTGTCGCCATCTAGTGGACAATATGTATTGGTTGCCCAACTTAAAACATGTTCACTTACCATAATGTGAGTAGAAGTTAATAATCTCCATGAAATGGAGGAATTTTAGGAATCAAATAAACAACGACGTCATTTTGAATAACCGTTCCCATCCCTGATATAAATAAATATAAATAAATAAATATGACCTTGCAATTTTACCTCTCATCTCCTCTCATTATCATGTGCAAATTATTCTCATAATTTCTCAAAACTTCTCGATATTATCCTTGCAATATTACCATGCTACATTACCTTTCATCATTATGTGCAATGTTCTTAATATTCTTTTTACCATGTGTAATACTTCCTCTTACCATTATTATTACTGTTTTATTACACTTCAATTAAAGCCAAATTGTTTTTGCTGATTGAGTATCTTATCTTACCTATATTTTTATACTTCACCAATATTTTTATACTTCTACTAGGACTTAGACCTACTGTCAATTTCTAAATCTGTTATTTTATTTTATTTTATTCTTCTACTTTTTATTTCTCTATTGTCTTATTCTATTGCTATGCAACCTGGCACAAGAATTTCCTTCGGGATTAATAAAGTTCTATCTTATCTTATCTCTTATCTTATCTGTCATAAAAAATACCGAAAATAAGTTGTACTTCATCTTGCCGCTTGCTTGTAAGCGCCCTACATTAGATAGGTCTATGATAATGCAAGTGGTATAAATATCACATTACATTTCTGATGGAAAAAAAGAAAGCATAAGGACAGCAACTGCCAAGGTGGAGTGTGTGTGTGTGCGTGTGTGTGTGTGTCTCTCTCTCTCTGTGGGAGGGAGGGTGAGACTCACTGTTAAGTTTAGGCTACAATGCCTAAATAAAGATAGAATAAATATAAAGAGGAACAAAATAAAGATAAAGAGGGAAAAGGAGGAAGATCGAGGGTGAGAGGCGTGGACTGAACGTCTCCATGTAGTCTACCTGGATGACGTCACACACCGACCAGTCTAAAGCACTACTAGCAGTGTCCTCCCTCGCCGGGTGCAGTGGTGTGCGCCTGTAATCCAAGCTACTGGGAGGCTGAGGTTGGTGGATCGCATGAGCTCAGGAGGTCTGAGCCCCCCCCCCCACCACCCTCTACCCCAATTTGTTAATGCCCGTATGACACCCGTTGCAGTCTGAGCCATCCCTGGAAGGAGGGATCCCCCACTCTGAGTTCCTCCTCAAGATTTCTTCCTTGTTAATTAAGGGAGTCGTTTCTTGCCCTGAGGGGGGCTATAGGGCTAGGAGGGTGTCATAAATCACTTTTGGCCCATAATAACCTGGCCTGTAAAGCCCTTTGAGACTGTCGTGATTAAGGGCTATACAAATAAAATTGAATTGAATTGAATTGAATTCTATCATATTCTATTCCATCATATTCTATTCAACAAAAATAAAAATATAAAAAAAATAACATACTGGACTTGACTTGACGTTCTTTTACTATGTATTATCTATTGTATTATTCATCTTCATGATTACCCAATTTCTTCCGTGCCAGACTACACCATGTATAAATGCATCACATACTGTATGTGTCGCCCACCTCGTTGGGGATTAAACGCAGGGATGGATTACCGAACGGGCCTACCGGGCCCAGGCCCAGGGGTCCATGAGCTCAGGGGGCCCCTAAGCCAGAGCCTCTGCGTGAAGTCGCTGTTATTAATTTGCATTTCTTGTCTAAAATACACTGGCACCGACCGACGTGCGTCAAAACAGTGCGGCCATTATATTTCGTGTTTATATGAGCACCCACGCCGCTCTATTTCACGCCACGGTTATATGACGGAAGATCAGTCGTGTGTGTTAGTTAGTTCTCATGAGTTATAATAAAGTCATCAGTTTATAATATGGTGTACGTGTACCTTTCGACTTTTTATGACAATCACCTACTGTAGGTACATGAAGACAAATATTGTTCCATCATGATCCAAATGATATGACACCGCGCCGTGCCGTGGCGGAGCCGGTGTATTTTAGGCTTAAGTCATTCATGTCAATGACAGAGCCCCAACAGTCCTGCTGAAAAACTGAAGGAATTGCCTAAACATTCACTTTGAAGATGTCACAAGAAAGAAGCCGTCATGATACCTTTTAAGTGAGTGTTTATCCCCTCAGTTTATCTATAGAACTTTAGAGGGGCTGAGTACTCCATGCAATATGGGCCCTTCAATTCTGTAGGGAGAAATCCAAAAAGCAAGTGCAAAACATTAGAAGCTCTGTCTAAGCCCGCCCCCCAACACACACACACACACACACACACACACACACACACACAAATGTGCTGTTTATGTGGCATTTCTGTAAAGTTGTGCTTCATGAAGACCCCATTATGTTGTTATCCACCCCTGATCTGTCTGAATGGAGCCCCTCAATCATATTACATCATATAACATCATATAACACTTCACTGTATAGTCCTTTAAATATGTTTTAGTGGTAGGCCTTAACTGGGACAAGTGAGATTCCTTACATGAACATAAAAAACTATTAAAAAACAGTTTATAGGGGCCCACCTCTTGCAAAAATCAGGCGATGCCCTATTTATTGAAGATATAATATTGTTAACCCTATGATCGTCATTTTTCAAGAAGAGAGAGGGTTGTGTGGGCTACAAATGTGCATTCCCATAACATTAATGAGTATAGAAACTCGTCGATAGAGGGTGCTTTTAAAGTTTGTGAATTGTTTTGCGAGCGCACAAAAAGAAATTGCAGGTGCGCGAAGGGAGCGGGTGCCCACATCCAGGCCCAGGGGCCCATGGTTTAATAATCCGTCCATGATGACAAGTAACATGACAAGTCTGTGACCAATGAAATGACGACTGAGGTGGGTTTGACGAGCCTGAATTGAGGGAGGGGTGAGGAGTGGTGCGCTGCTGTTGCGCTCGTCACATTCCATGTGGTGCGTGCGGTCCTAATCTTGAAAAGATTGAGTCTCGCCTTATCGCTCAGGCTGCACTACAGCGTCTATTCACAGACACGAACCCACTACTGAGCGGCACGGGGGCTTTGACCTGCTCCGTCTCCGGCCTGGGCCGATGCACCCCTCCTTAGACGACCTGGTAGTCCCGGGCTCCCCCAGGAACACCATATCGATACCGAACTTAGTGCGGACACCCGATCGACATAGCCCACTGCAGCTCAGACCTCCTGAGCTCATGCGATCCACCAACCTCAGCCTCCCAGTAGCTTGGATTACAGGCGCACACCACTGCACCCGGCGAGGGAGGACACTGCTAGTAGTGCTTTAGACTGGTCGGTGTGTGACGTCATCCAGGTAGACTACATGGAGACGTTCAGTCCACGCCTCTCACCCTCGATCTTCCTCCTTTTCCCTCTTTATCTTTATTTTGTTCCTCTTTATATTTATTCTATCTTTATTTAGGCATTGTAGCCTAAACTTAACAGTGAGTCTCACCCTCCCTCCCACAGAGAGAGAGAGACACACACACAC